>UFQX01000548.1:93391-124986 GCA_900497675.1 Arapaima gigas | reverse complement strand
ATAATATTTTTTTTTTTTTTTTTTTTTTTTTTTTTTTTTTACTATATCTGGCATTTAATTTAGAACCGCTAATGAAACGTAACCACAATAAACCCCTTTCATAATTGAAAGCGAAAAGTGAGCTTAGGCAACAATTATATGCCCCAGAATCTGGACTTGGGTTTTGAGGAGGCTGTTTGTCGGAATCAGTAATAAGATGGACATTAGTTTCACAGAAACCCAGAAACAAAAGCAGCAGCCAGGAAGTCGAGGCACGAGAAGGCTGCCCGAAAAAGCAGAAAAGCAGCTGCCCGGAACCGAAATGAAGTGTCCAGGACCAAACAGAGATGTCAGGCTCCCTGTCATTTTCAGCTTTTCTTACCTTGTTTTCCAGTAAATGCTCTTTAAATAGCCACCCCCTGCAAAAACGCCCAGATGACCTTTCACTAACTCCTAGTTTTAGTTTGATGTCATTAGACAGACCTGTCTGGGGTGTAAATGAAAGACAGCTGTGCCTCAAGTAAGTAAAAGTACAATCTCAAAATAGTGATTTGTTTTCTGCTGGGAAAACAAACTTTGGCCCCCTCAGATGCAGAGTGAACATTAATCGGGACGGGTTTGTAATTAGCGATCGACCGGCAGGTTAAGGTTTCTATTTTAACCCCATCTTCGTCTCTATGGTTTGATCTGTGTGGGCTGTGGCGCAGGCCGTCCCACGATGGAGCTTTCTTTGTCCACTCCAAGACTGAGTCCAATGAGTTGCTGGAGGTCGCAGGCAGTGGCTGGGAGGACAGGGACAACGGGGCCACTTCCTGTTTCAGGTTCTCGGCGGCGTCACACACCACCACTTTATCTCGAGTCGAAGCGGACGGCACGACCGAGAAGCGTAAAGGCAGAGAGGGGAGTATAAAACCATGTAAAAGATCTGTAAAAACACAAATCATCTGAGCCAGCACAACTGGGGAAGAAGAACATTTTAGCTTTCAGTTTTTAATACCTGTGGTCCCTGAAGGGGTTCTCAGGGAGAAGGTTGGTTTTGTCCAGAGTTTATGAGCTGTTGTGTGAAGGGAAAAAGAGGGAGTTGGCCAGTAAGAGAGCCACACATCCACACACACAAATGGAAGTGTAAATTAAAGTGTAAGTTAAAGACAGCAATACCTACCTAAGGGAAGGAAGGTCTAAAAGGCCCTGTGAAATCAGCTCACAACTGGCAGGTAACACACCTTCTGTCTGAATGGAGGTACAAACCCCTTACAAAGTTATCAGCCTAGTGTGGATTACAAATTATATATAATCCCATTGAGAATTTGTGACGTTATTTGAAAATTGTGGTCCACAAGCATCGCCCAACAAACCCCAAAAACCTGCTGCAGATTTGCCAAAACGAATGGGAAGAAATAACCTCAAAATGGTGAGCTAACCTGGTACATAGTGTGGCAGAAATTTCCAGGAACGACTCTAAGACCGTTTCACGGTTGCAGGAGTCTTTACTTGGTGTTCATGCGCATGGGTGAGCCTTCAGTGGAGAGTCACCCCGAACATAGGATTCAGTACAATTTTATAGGTTTACGGGTACATCACCAATTTCTATATATGGTTAGTTCTCGCATTCTGCTGCATAGCTCGGGTAGTGACTTATGTGTGTGACCCCTAATTTCCGTTGTACCCCTTAACTTTTGCGCTTCCTCAGTTCATGTTTGCACAAGCACATTTTACTGCAAGCCTCTATTACTACATTCCAACATTGTTACTATTTAACTGTCCAGTTTGCACCTGTCCTTGCATTCTTTCCCTCTAATCCACCTCCCCTAGGGAAACAGGGTTTCAAAGCTCCTTCACAAATACTTCATGTCAGGGCGACCTGTTTGCCATTCACCTCCACCTTCCCCTTTCTCACCGAAGTGCCACAGCACAACTCGCAATGACCACAACTCCAACGACCACAGTGTCCGACGCTTCGAATCCCAACCCCAAAATGCCCATGTCAGTCAACTGCAAAATTTCCTCTCACACTAAGAGGAACCCCAAAAGATTTAAAGCTGTAATTGCAGCAAAACATGGCTCTACAAAATGTTAATGTGTGGGCTTTGAATATTTATGCAAGCAGCATATTTCAGTTTTTCTTTACTTTTAAAATACATCGGCAAACAAATAACCTGTGTTGGTTTTGAAAATAAAGTAAATATGTAAGTACAATTCAAGTAATAAAGTACAAATAAAGTAAATATATAAGTACATTTTGTAATCCAGGCAATGTTGATAACTTTCCAGGGGTTTGAATACTTTTGCGATACTGAATACTTTCACTGATTTGGGGTGAGTACAGAGTTAGTGTGGTGTATAATGGCAGCACCGCACAGCTCACTCATCCATTCATTGTGAGCAGCTCCTCGTGCAGCTGGAGGAAACCCACACAGACACGGAGTGAACACGCAGACGCCGCACAGACTGAGCCATAGGCCTGTCAAGCATAAATTCACACGTGTGACTCAGCCTCCACCACGCACCACATTAGTCTCTGCTGCATGTGTTCAGCATCAGTAAATCCATCCTGGACGTGTAACTCGCTGTAGCGGGTTACACTTCCTATCATTAGAAATGTCACCATGAAACGTTAGTGTTACCTTCAAGTGCAGGCACTGCGGCTTTATTATTAGGGCAAAACTGCTACGGGAGCCAAGGAAATCCCCAAGTAATGTGGAACTTTCTGCTTCTGCGAGAGGAATTCTTGTGAACCAACTATTTTTTCAGTTGAGAAGCTATTAGAAAGATCTGTGCCAGTGGCCTTGAAGACTTAAAATTAATAATAATAATCCCATCCTCCATCCATTATTGTTAACCCCCGAATCCTGGTCAGGGTCACGGGGGTCCGGAATCTATCCTGAAATACCGGGCCAGGCTAAAATAGTAATAATAATAATAATAATAATAATGATATTAATAACCATTTGATGGACATCGCAATCACCTTGCAGTGAACTGGTTTCCCGTTCAGGGGTAGTTTCACAGCTGCATAAATGTGTGAAACTGGACAAATAATAAAAGTGGATTAATAATAATAACAGTAATACAAGATAAAACAGTCGAGTGCCTGGCAAAAATGAATACGTGAACCTGTTTCGTCAACAGCATCATGCACGGTGCTTTAATGGAGGAGCTGGAGAGACAGTGAAGCCATCTGACATGGCGGAGTCGGCTTCCACCCGTCCAAGCGCAACTCTCAGATGTGGCAGGATGTTCATGCGCAACTGAGGTTTCCTCTGTGCCGCAACGCAAAATAGACTTGATGGGATGCAAAAATATGGACAGATGTTGCTCTCCCAGAGTAATCCTTATAGGGACTTTAATCGCCTTTGATTTAATGTTAATTGTGAGAGACCCTCTGATGGTTTGATTTTCCATCTTTTGAATTTGACTGAAAATGCAGGATGTATGGCTGATATTTGGTTCATTTGTGTTTTAGTGCTGGAATGTGTGCAAACACGCTTTGCGCTCTTCGACCGGCGTCCTGAGCGCAGAACGAAAAGGGAGGCTGAAAAAGGGCTCAGTATATTGAGCAGGTGAGTTACATAACATCCCTCTGTTGTCGGCCGGGTGGGAGCGGGTTAGTGGGAGGTGTGGCTGGGGCCTACTCTACCAGGCCCAAATATGGCATCACACTGAGGGCCTGGATGGACTTCTGGCTCGTTCTGTTTTGGTCACAGTCACTGTTTTCTGTGAATTCCAGGCTTTCTGCCCTCCACGGGGGGTCTTGTTCTTGTGCCGCAGCTTTTTGTGACACGGTGATTTTTAGGAGCTTAACAACTTTCCAAAGTCACAGAACGACAAAATGTAGTTAGCACCTTTACAGCGTTCAGCTGTGTTTTGGCTCTCAGCTTCTGCTTATCAGCGATCTTGATATTAAGATAGTTTGGCCACCTTGGAAATGCCATGTGAGTGAGTTGTGGGGAGCAGGAGCCATGTTGTCTGCTACCTGACCCTGGACCACTGTCTCGCTGTTGTTTTCTCTGAGTGGTATGGAGAAAAGTGTCTGCTAAGTTTAACGTCTCCCAGCAGTCTGTCTTCGGACATTCCAGATCTTTCTACCACTCTGTTTTAAGACCTCCTGGTTGTCCAAAAGCCAATGTGACAGACTTGGTTGTGTGAAACCCCCCCCCCCCCCCATGTGCTTGCCTAGGTAGGGAGGAAGAGGGTAAAAGGGGGCATGGTCCTGTGTGTGTGTGTGTGTGTGTGTGTGTGTGTGTGTGTGTGAGAGAGAGAACAGGGGGGCGGGGTGTTGACGCATGCGCCCTGCTGCCCCCAAGGTAACATGACACTGATTCCCAACTGTGCCTTCACCAGCTGGGACACTGCGAACGGTGGAGTGAGAGAAATCAGAGGGGTGGGGGGAGTGTGGGTTAGGGTCCTGGGGGTGGGGGGGGTTGTCCGTCTGATAGCGCGTCTGTGAGAATCCAGCGCCTCTCCCTGCTGGACCTCCTCCTGCTCAGTGGAGGATCGAGAGGCAGCCGAGGAGGAGGGTCTCCGCTCTGCTCTGCTCTGCTCTGCTCTGAAGTGCTCTCCGTGCTGTGCCACCTCGAAGCTGCCACTTTGAAAGAACACCGTCTCCACGGCGATCCCTTAGCCAGAGCGGCCGTACTCCCCCGCCCCCCTCGACCCAGTGCACCGCTGGCCACCCCGAGGAGGAGCAGCGGCGCTCCGGCGCTCCAGATGGCGTCCGGGGACATCACCACCCTCCCTGCCGTGCCTGAGGACGGGGGCAGTGGCGCCTTCCCCCCAGGCAACTTCAAGGAGCCCAAGAGGCTCTACTGTAAGAACGGGGGGTATTTTCTGAGGATACACCCCGACGGCCGGGTGGACGGCATCCGGGAGAAGAACGATCCCCACAGTAAGTACTTCCATGCCTTTTCCGTGGAACTCTGACAGAGTAACAAGGATTCTTTTTGTGTTTCCCTGGAGCACTACACACACACACACACACACACACAAACAGACCTCAGTTTTCCCTGTGAAGAAGCGAACCTCCTGCGTGTTTCTAGCGTTCAGACACACCAGGGTTGCTCATCCCTCATACTGCCAGCAGCTTTCGTCTGAACAACACAGCGGAGGTGATTTGCTGGTGTGTGGAAAGGTTAGCTGAGGCCGTCGCGTGAGCTGTCCTGTGGTGACCCCCTGTGGGCCCCCCTCCTGTGGCACACGGTTACGATTAGGGGCACTAAAACATCAACCTCTCATAACCTGGAACTCACACAGAAATGTGGAGTTTTACACTGAAAGTGACTGGTTTGTCTGCTGAGATGCCTGTTACACACATGAGGTACAGTATTACAATTTTTATCACACATTTGTTCTGAGTAAATATTTTTACCTACATTTCAGGCTGGGTTTGCCCATCTCTCTTCCACATTGTTTAATTGCTTGTATTTAATTCTAATGAGTTTTACATTCAGCAGTTGGAAATTGTAGAATTAAAACCGAGGGAACTGAAATACAGACGTGAATCACTCTTACGGTATATTAAACACCACCTGACAGGTACAGCTACGAAAGGTGAAACATATGTATTAGGGGCTAGAAGAAGTTTCAACGTGAGAATTTTCTACAGTAGCTAAATTATTGATAAAGCGTCTAATGTGTTAAAATGTGAATTGTATAAGAAAGAAAAGAAGTTCACTGTGAGGAATGTGAAAAGTTTACCATGTTGTAGTCCGATGAGGTGAAGGCTGTCAACACTGATAGTTTGAAAATGAAAATGAAAGTGAAATGCTATTATTTGACAAAATGTACTTTAATGTGTGAAAGATAGAAAAAAATTGATTTTTAAACTTTAAAATTATATCAAGTGAAAAGTGTTTTTTTTTTTAAAAAAAAAAAAAAACAGCTTTGAGACTTTGACACAGTATTAAAGCTTTTAGAACAGAAGTCTGCTGGTTCTGAGGACTTCGTGGAACTGGTGTTCTGGTTTGAGCCAGAAGGGGATTGTAAACCAGCTCCATCAATAGTTAAATTTTATTTTTAAACAGTTTTCTTTATTAACTCGCATCATTTGCACTCCTTGAGTGTATAAGGTAGAAACGCTGCTTCGGTTCACCACGGGTCACTAGTGAACTTGTTGCTGTGTCACTGCGTGTCGGGAGGTGTGTGATGTGCGGTTCGGATGCTCAGGGCACGGTCGCCCAGTTGCCAGCGCGGTCACTCTGCGTGGCTGTGGGTGGCCGGAGTGAAGCAGCAGGTGCACAAACCCTGCTAGCTCTGCCCTCGATACGCGCCGAGGATGTCAGACATTGCAGACCGAGGATTTAAACCTCAGAGCTTTGCAGCCTCAGAGCCCTTGAGGGAAATTGCATTCGTGCGTCTGGACAAAGCAGATTACTGACGTTTGCTCAAGTAACTAACCGAACCGTATGCCACATACAGGCATAAATATAAAAAAAGGGACATAGTACGTCTCTGTCTAGAAAAAGCAGCATAGTGGTTAGACCTGACGTATTGCAGTGTGAAGGTCCTGGGCTCAAACCCCTCTTCTCCTGTAGTAGCAGCGGTCAAGATACTTACCCTGAACTGATACAGTAAAAATGACCCTCCTGTAGAAATGGGAAGTCAAGTTGCTTTGTGTTCAAACCTTACATAGCAAGTCAAAAAACGTTTGTAAACACACGGTGTCCACTTTGTTTCCCGGTGGTCTTCAGCAACTGTGCGTCATTGTAATTCCTGTACTGAGAGACATTTATAGCAAAAGAGAATGTTTACTTTCCTTTTTAAGACACTGAAATGAGAATAGACGTGTGTTTTTACGAAAGATGGAGAAACCGTCTTCGTGATGTTAATTGTTTTGCATGAAATTCCACCAAATGGAGAACAAACCACTAATTAATTTCTAATGGAAGGATGGACACAGACGGCTGTTCCGGCCTGTTTTCCACCTCACGCGGTTGCATCCACAGCACCGACCGCCTGTTTTCGGTTATGACCATCTGTTGCGGGAACTCACATTAGCAGAAAACAGCCCCGTCGCCTGATAAGTGAGCACAGCTCTGTTGTTTAGACTCGAGCCAAGATGGATTAAACACCCTGCAAAGCTTAATAGCTTGTAGAAACTGGGGGGGTAGGAAAATAAAACTTTCTGAAGTGTGTTGTTAGGACCTGGGGTAGAAATGTGTGTGCATGTCTTACCCCTTTATGGAGGCCCATCTGACAAAGTCCTGTAGTGGGGGAAAGAGGCGCTCGGTATACCTTTTGCTCCCTTCAGTACGCACATAAATCATTGACCTGTACAGGGAAATATTTTTTGTCAACAGGGGATGTTTACTCACCAGTATCGGTCCTTTCGTTATGATACTTACAGCCTTATTTATGTAAACCATTTCCTTTTTGCGTTAAGACGGTTCAGGGGGAACCATCTATAACGAAACCAGATTTTGATCTTCATGGTTTGGGACTGTGTGAGTGCTTGAAACATAGAGTCACGTGTTGCAGTACATAGTTCCGTAAAACGGGAAAGCAATTATGTCCGGCGAAAATAATTAAAAACGTTTACGCAAGCTGTGTTCACAGAGTAACCGCTGTTTCTTGGTTCCTAGAATATCGTCACCAGAGTTTGGTTTGGAAACCCAAAATAGACCGTAGTGAGGCAAGTGTATCCAAGGTTGGTAGGCCCGAAATGTAACTTGCCTTGACAGAAGAGAAATATCATGTGAAACGTAAAACCTCCTGTTTATTTAGTAAACTTAGTCACTGGAAAAAAGATGTGTTCATCGACCAAAACCACATGAAAAAGTTCTGACATGCAGATGTAGGAAGAGACCTCTGCGTAATGGTGTTGAATATAGAGTCGGTGATCCGTGATTTCAGAGCACGTGACGTGGATCCAGCTGCCCTTCGAAAAAGTCCGCTTTCACGCATGACATTACAAAGTGAAAGTAAAGACCTAGGAAGCTCAGGCATTGACTCCACTATGGTTTCATGGTCTGTGACGTGTCCAGAGAGGTAGGGCTGGAGAGCAAGAAGAAAGTGAGTTTTCTTCAGTCCCCCTGCTGTTGTCCTGTCGAGCCCGGGGGGGCACCTTGCCACCTCTTTATTTGTCTCGCCCCCCCACCTCAATACTGTACAAATTCATTTTATGAACAGCCTTTCCATGTCCAGTCATGCGATCTGAAGTAAACGTTGGAGACCAGGATCTTACAGAGCTTCCAGATGTCCCCATTTGTACAGTTTCACATCTGCAGAAGCTGAGGTTACAGTAAGACTGGCTCTCCCATCGCTCTGGTGCTTCTTATGGCGTTACCACATGTGAGTCACTTGAAAACCGTGGTTTGTACAGATTGACGCACCGAGAGCTATTTAAACACACCACAGTTTAACCAACTGCTCCTCCACAGGTGTTGTCTTCACGTGTCACTTTATACCACATCCGGAATATCCACAAAATTTAGGTGGTAGTTTACGAGTTGTTAGACAAGCTGGAATTTTTTTTCCCCCTCGTGCAACAGAGCGAGGTCCTCGCTTCGACCTTTACCGTTTCTTCGGGAGACAAGAGTGGAACGTTAAGCAGATGAATGTGAGACTCAGCGAGAGCATAAACAGTCTCCTTCTACTTCCACTTTGCCATCTTTGACACTCCACAGGGGGGCAGATCCCTGTAAACCGTGTTGCCTTGAGCTCAAAGGGCTGTCGCTCATTGGATATGTGTGTCATGGGGAGAAACAGAAGCCAACTGTGTTTGTGTGTCACGATGCTGTCGTTCCAGTCAAGCTGCAGCTTCAGGCGACCTCGGTGGGAGAAGTGGTGATAAAGGGAATCTCGGCCAACCGATACCTTGCCATGAACGCCGACGGGAGACTGTTTGGGGCGGTAAGTTTTCCACAACACGGTCCATTAGTCGCCGGTTTTGTTTCCCTAACGGGCGCGTTGCCGAGAGAGATTATTTTGGATGCGTGATGTTTCTAACATGTTTATTTGGAGTGTGTTCTGGAGCCCTGAAAGTAAAATGAATCGGTGCAGAATATCAGTGTATATTCAAGCAGACAAAGTACTTACAAGGTATATTTGGCCAAGCAGTTGTTGAAAGTGCGTTTTAAGGCATGTGGGTTGTTAGTTGAAGACTCATATCTAATATGCGACAAAGAATAATTTAAATACATTCAGTTAACAGTGAATGTTAGCTAGACATTTAATATGTACAAATAGCCACATGATCCTGAGTTTTTATTGATATTAAATAAGATCGACTTACCGCTTTCATTGTACTTGAAAGATATGAAGCTGTTCAGTTCAAGAGATAATTTGTACTGTTGGAAGAAAACTAGCTTTGGCTTTTTTACATTTTACAAAACAGACGCTTCAGGCACGCATATTATTTTCTTAATCTGATTGTCCCACCCAGCACTACATAGCTCACAAAGAATTTCATCTGCTCCGACTGCGAAAGCTGTTTTGAAAAACACACTATACAGTGGTGTGTCTGTACAATGGGTGTGAACAAATGATGTGAGCCTTAGGGATACGGACACGTTTCCGGGGCTGCGGGACTGACCTCGCGTCACCATCTCGTGGGACACTGTGGAAGTTGGATGTGCATCACTTTGGCCCGGAATCTGCCCCTCAGACACAAAACCCCCGCTATAAATCATACATACAGCGTGTTCATTTTACACATTTGGTTGTGATCACGTCGATCGTGGCGCATCACTGTTCTCATGTCAGTTTCATTGCTGAGGGTTATATGGGAAGAATATACATTTTTTGGTATGGTGTAATATATACAAATTGTAATGTGTAGGTGTGCTCCCCCATTAATGTGTAGAAGAAGTGTTAGTACAGAGCAGGGTACCGACACGGGGAGGGAAACAGGAGCTCAGCTCTTTTGCACAAACCTTCTGCGGTCGGTCCTGGCGGAGTCAAGAGCCAGGCTCTCGGTCACAGTCGAATGCCTGCGGTTTCTGAGAGAAGGACTCGGGTTTCCTCGGACTCCACCTGCACACCAGGCTTCTGACTGACTCCTTACAGGGGGAATGGCTCTCACGCACGCTCCTGTCGGGAGGAACTGGGCAGGCCGCACCGCCGTCCGCCCCTTAGCCTCTTTTCAGTCGGTCAAAACATGGAGGCGGTTTCAAAACAGAGGAATGCGTGAATAAACTCAAAACAGGTTTCCGGCGTTAGCCGAGAGAATGAGAGCGCGGTGGCTTCCGGTAGGCCGTCTTATTCCTCCGGATCCTTGTGTTTACTTAGCAAAAGCCGCATCTTTTCAGTCATGCATATCTAGTCCTGGTTCTTAAAATTGCAAAGCACGTAATTCCTCTTTATAATCCAACTTCGTCATCCAGCACAACCCAGCAAACAAGCAAATAACCAAGAAAAACATGATAAGTGCAGGAATCCCATACGATACAACTTTGACTTAGCAGTTTTTGCATATGCCAGTGAAGTTATTTAATACCCTTTACAGAGTCAAGACCAAATATGCGGCTGATTTTTTTACACCTCAGACTTATGAGATTTCACCTTATAAACCCAGGAATGTATTACACTCCTAAGCAGGGGATACCTGTTTTCTGAATTCTTAGCAGGTGACTCCATTCTGTTTATTTGATATATTTAACTCATTGATCCGGAATTTGGCCTGGTCTGCTGAAATGTATTTCTGCTGAACTCCAGAATAACAGGCAGCAGGGGGCGTAGTGATTAGAGCCATCGTCTTGCAATATATAAATACCCAGGTTCAAATCCACCCTTCTGCTCTACTACCCATCATTTTTTACCCTGAATTAATACAGAAAAAACTACCCAGCTGTATAAATTACTAAATCGGTGAGGATAGTGTCTAAGCAAGTAAATGAATTCTTAAGAAATAATATGATACCTGTAAAGTGTGTAATAAATGTTCACAAGCTCCTGTTTCACGTGAAAGCGCACACACACACACACACACACACACACACACACACACACAGAGCCCAGGCTCCGCTGGGCAGGAATGGCCAGTCAGATGTAGGCATATGGAAGTGGTTTTGTGGTCCAGAGAGCTGCCTTGACCGCTGCTTTCACCCAGAGGCATATTTCATTGCAGCCTAATGAATGGTTTCCAGTGACAAGCCTGTTGAGGGACAGGGACCCCTGACTGGGCACCTCAGGGGGAGCTACTTAACCACTTCAGTAGGGGAGATTGCTAACCGTCTGCCCCCAAGTACTAACATTATTAATGCTGTTCAGGCCTATTTTTTTCCTAAATCAGTTCATATTTACATTGTGATTGATCACTATTCTTGCTTGGAAACGGGGACCACTTTGAGTTAAGTGAACTGCATGGCTGGCAGAGATTAGCTGAGGTTTTCTGTGGGGTTTTTTTGTTTTTAAATTAAAAAAAATTCTTACGTGTTTTCGTGGCTGCCTAGCGTGGTCGTCCACCTTGAACAGGTTTCGGGAATGGCCTCCAGAGAGGAAGAGACAGGGACGAGGCTTCGGTGCGGCAGGCATGGCCTCGCAGACAACGGCGGCCTTGTTGTGCAGGCAGCGCTCGGTAAACCCAGTCGCCCCTAGCAACCAAGATCCGAGCCAGATGTGAGGGTTTATGTCATTAAGCCTCCCATACATTTCTCTGACCTCAGAATCCATTTTACGGTTCTTTTTTTAATTTTTGTCCTCTTTTTCATTCACACAGTCGTGACGGTTCTTGGTTTTTTATGAATGGTCAGTTGTCCACCTGAGCCAGCGATTAAAATACAAAAAAATACTATTTACTTGGGCACTGACCCCCCCCCCCCCCCCCCCCCCCCCCCCCCCCCCCCCCCCCCCCCCCCCCCCCCCCCCCCCCCCCNTTTTTTGGGCCTCTCCCCCCCCCCCCCCCCCCCCGAAATAGAGGAAAGGTGAAGCAGTTACTCAGTTCTAATGTGAACTATTGCGAAATTATTTTCCTAGCCTGTTCTCCCTTTAATTTAAAAGCAATTTTTCTCTTTATTAGTACAATGAGCCTCAGTGATACTTTAGGGAAAAAGTTGTTTGGTTTGTCAGTGGGCGCAGAGGTTATACATGCAGAGGAGCTTCAAAGGTTCAACCAACATTTGTGATGCCACAAACATTTTAGCTATTGTTTATTTTACCTATTAACAGTTCTGCTTCCTACAAAATGTTAACACTGTTTTTATGAGGAGATAAAGAGGGACAGTACGAGGAAAACAATAGCAAAGTGTCTGCCCTGTTATTCTGCCCGGAACCACCTTACCCAAGTAAACAGCAGATGTTCTACTTGAGGAAGCCATTATGTTTAAAGACTCATTTCCTCGGGCTGTGGGCAGCAGGAGGAAGCCGCCACGGTCTCATCCAGCCCCTGGCCGCTGTGCAATGCGCACCTCTATCTTCAAGTGTTTACTGTTTACAATGGCTGCCACCACTGGCATTGCTAAGGCAACAGAGGCCAGTGTCACCCGAGGGGGTACACTGATGCTGTGATAACAAACAGATGTTGCATGAAGGTTGGACACAGTCTCACTAAAGTTGTCCTTGCGCAGCAATGAGTTTCAGCATTTATTTGTCCAGCGGAGCCCTGTGGGTGAGATGGCTGTCACAATGCCTGTTTGAACCCCTCACACTCCTGCATGTTTACCACATATAATAATACAAAACGGTCAGTTGACGCCAAGTGTTTACATCAGGACCATTTTTGGTCCATGTCCACTAATGTGAACGTTAATGACTGCGCGCCAATGTGCTTTTTCACTGAAACTCACGTCTTTCACCGGAACCGCATCACCTGCCAACATTATTTGCCTCTGCACATGTGTATTGTTTACAGAGTGTTCTGTTAAAGACACAAAGCAAATGGTGCAACACAGAAAGGGGCGTGTCCCCCGATTCCCCTATTTTGATATTAATGGAGAAATGACTGTAATAGGGCTGTTTGTTCAGTACAGGGTCATGTTGGTCCCGAGTCTATCCTGGAACCATATGGTGTGAGGCAGGGTACACACTGGACAGGACGCCAGTAAATCACACACACGCACGCATGCAAACAAAGGGCAGATTAGAATCCCCAATCTAACCGAAACACATCTTTAGAGTGTGGGAGGAAACCAGAGCACCTGAAGGAAACCTGCACAGACATGGGAAGATTGGGCAGACTACACTGATGGAATGAGGTTTGAACTCACAGCCTCAGGGGTCTGAGGCCCCGGCGCTATGAACTGCTTCACAGTGTTAAAACGTCGGTGGTGAATTGTCGCAGGTTCTCGCTCCTTTCATTTTGTATAAGCATTGAAGTAATTCATAAATTTTTTGGGTCAAAAGCTGGACTTCTGGAAATGTAAAAATGTGCTGGAGTGGACCGTTTCCCAGCAGTGTTTCCACCCATTGTACCCCCAGCTCCATGTTGCTTTAAAAAGCTTTTTGAGCGTATTGTTGACACGTGTTTTAAATTAAGCCAATACGAACATAACTAATTGGTGTTTTCCTCACTTTGTGTTTCAGAGACGCCCGACGGACGAATGCTACTTCATCGAGCGCCTGGAGGCCAACAACTACAACACGTACCGCTCCCGAAAGTACCCCAACTGGTACGTGGCCCTGAAGAGGACGGGACAGTACAAATCCGGGTCCAAAACAGGACCGGGCCAGAAGGCCATCCTCTTTCTTCCGATGTCTGCAAAGTGCTGAGTGGTGTGACAGAAGAACACAGGAGGTACTGAACAGATGTGAAAACACGGCACACACTCGACTCGGCCCCTTCTCATTGCCTGGCTGGTTGTCCATCTGAGTAACGTCATCCAACGGCATTAGAAAAACGAGCATAATGTGAATTATTCTGAATGACTTGGGATAACAATTAAATGTGTGGGGGATGTTAACGTGATAGAAAGAATCTCGGTATATCGAGAAATCGACATTACATTTCCATATTTTAACTGAACAAAGTCGTGACGGCAGCGCAGAGGGAACAGTTACACAGAGTTTGATGAACATCAGTGATTTAATGCATTAAACATGTTGGTAAAATCCAGCTGTAATCTTCAAGTGTTCCCTCCTTTCCCCCGAAGATGATTTGAAAACAGGATTTCATGCAGCTGCATTAAAAGTGCGCTTGCGACTGTGATGTGTTTGATTAAAAATCCACGGAAGACCCAGTATAAACTTCACGTCAGAGGTCTGCAAAACACTTGTGCCTGTAACAAATGTAGAAACCAAAGTTGTAAATTTGCTACAAAACTCTCGTACCTAAAACCGCAGATCCTCCTCAGTGAGGTTCAGCACTCAGTACTCAGTAATACTCCAGGACATGGGAGAGTACTCAGTACTCAGTGCCACAGTGGTCCCTTTGTAAAGTGCAGAGATGATCTCCACATGATTGGGTCCAGCCCCACACAGATCTTTGTAGCACCACCAGTCCATCTGCCCGTGTGCACCAGAGGGAGTTGTCAGGAATGTCTGTACGACTCGGGTAGCTGCCTGTGGTACAGCTGGTAGAACAATCCGGTGTACACAGCTGGCAGCTCCTCCATGGAGAGGTCCACCTTGTCGAACCCTTCCCTGAAGCCGTACAGGAGGAGCTTGGCTACCCTGCTGGTGATGGGCGTGGTGTCGCTGGTCCGAGCCAACTCGGCCACCTCCATCCACTCGGCCCGGAGGCACTCCTGCGTGCACAAATGGATGCGGAAGCTCAGAGGGCTCAGGCGGCAAATGAGGTACATGTCAGACATGCCGAAGGCTCCCGGGTGCTTGTGTTGCTGCCGGATGCTCAGCAGGGACCTGAACTCGGCCCGCACCCCCGTCTCCTCGAAGACCTCGCGCTCCGCTGTGGCTCCTGCCAAAGAAAGGGGGGAAAGCTAGAGAAGGCGAGCCAGGTCTGGGGAGACAGGCTTCTTCGCAATGGTATGTCCTGACAGAAAGTGCACTGGGGGCTGTCCTCACTACAGATTTACTGTGTGACCCCTTTGGAAAGTTTTCTCACTCTTTTCTAGAAACTTTACCAACATTTTACCCAAATGCAGGCCAATATGAATGGAAACAGGAAGTACTTTTAGATTCCGACTCCTGCTGAGCTGCACACTTTGGAGAACAGCACTCGGTGCCTTTCAAGTCACTATATAAATGGTGTAAGAAAATGAGCTATTGAATAACCTTGGAAAAACATCATCATTTACTGCAAAGTTTATTTTGTTGTCTTGAGTTATGGGTCATTGGCTGGACATGATGGAAATAGAGGGAAAAAAACAAGTCGGAAAATAATTCGGTTTAGAAGGAAATTTCTTTTATATCACAAGCAAAATGTAAGAATGTAGGAACCTGAACGTGATGCTGATTTGAGACGTGCATCATTTTTGATGTCCTCATTTGAAAACCATCTTGTTTATCCCTCCGTTTTCAAAAAATGGTTATTAGCCAGGATTGTGGTGATTGAGAGTCGCTCACTGGGCCTCACACTGAATTTCAGAACATCCAGACGTGACCATTTTAGAAGCTCCTAGGCAATATTATACACATTTATGATCATTTTACTGTGATCCAAATTAAATCCTTTATGCTGAAACCACTGGTGGATGAACGTGATGGAATCATTAAGAAATTCTGTGTTGAAAAGTATCAAACAACTTTAGTATCAAATCTTATTTAAAAAAAAAAATGTTCATTTGATATTTACTGTTTTCTTTGTAAAACCGAGGATATTAAAGAGGAAAGTCAGATTGATTGACACCAGATTGTTCTGTGCTGCGTTAAAACAAACCTTGTAAACTTATCTGAAAAAAACATTTTAAAAATGACAGATATATTTTTATGCTGAATGTCTTGAGAGGCTAATGTATTTTCCACCAAAAAAAATAAATTATTTTTCTCAAATTTCAGTGGAGCAAAACAAAATATATTTTATAGTAAGATAAAATATAGTAATATATTTTATAGCTTTTATAGAATTTATTTTTAATATAACTACGTATGAAGGTTATTCTTATACCCACAGTCATATTGTGTCGTTTCAAAAGGGGACATTAAAGGATATTAACTGTGTTGCTGATGACAACACCTTACTTAGGATGATCCCTTATCAAAAGCTGCCGCAACTCTTATTACAATATTAGTATTTTTATAATAATAATAATTATTATTATAATTAAATAGGACTCCAAAGCTGCTTTTTAAATATGTATTTATGTAGTACTGTGTGTAATGTAGGTTTGAATTTTTTTCTCTCTTTAAAGTATTTAATCAGTCTGTATTTATAAGTAGACTTAAGTGTGAAGTAGAAAATCAGGCGAATGTCGAGTGATGCGCTTAGTGCGACGCCACTGACGTGAACCAGGATCTCTTGGGTCTGACGCACCGCGCTGGAAAAAAGACGGTCTGTGTTCAGCGCCCAGGCGCTGCTTAAAAAGGCAAAGCGGCCCCTCACCGATGTTCTCTCCCAGGTTTGAGAGTCCGCCAGGAAACTTCCACGCATTTTTCATCTGCAACAAAACCCAGAGATTAGACATTATGAACGTCGCGCTCGGCCCACAAAGCGCGGCGTCACTCGTTTCGAGGCTCGCGATTCGGCCCGGAAGAATGACTCGCCTGTAGTTCTAATGTGATTCCAAGATACACCCCCCCCCCCCTCCCCCCCGTATTCCTTATACCGTAACTTTGAGATGAAGTAAGGTGTTCTGCTGAATTCCAGTATATGTATATTTCACCATGCTTCAACTATATTTAAAAATCAAAGATGCTGCTGGTAAATTATACTGTAGTTGTTGTTTACTTGTTCAGCCTTGTATTGAAAACATGTTATGTAAGACAGAGCCGACTGCCTATGTATGTTGCCCAACTGCAGCCTTCATGTATGTACCAAGTCTTATATATTACCTATACTGTAAAGCACTTCGTAGTGCTGCTGTGTGCTGCAGTGGTAACTAATTTAGCTGTTTTGCTGCTGCTTTTTGTGGACCCTTATTCTATACCAATAAAAACATTTTAATAAGTGAGCCCAGCCTAATGTCTAGCTTTACCCAAAAAAAGACAGGATCAACTCCGCTTATGTAACAATAATTTGTTTGCACACATATATTCAGTTAGTTATACTTCACACTGTGTTTTAAACTTATTTTCACCCAGTTTGGAAATAGATGTGCTGCTGATGTCATGAGGGAAAATGATGATACAGATGCTTGAGTTTGTTCGTTTTCTCAAGTTTCTCTCTGTTGCACAGTAAAATTGATCTGCGTTTCCTCGACCAGCCTGTACCGGGGAGTAAAACGCACCCAGTCGGAGTCGGATTACATGAGTTCAACTCTCATCCACACTGTTTACAGCTCCTATCTGCTGATCTGCTGGTTTGTAAGTCTCCATGATCGATAACAAGATGCTGCACATTTACATGAAATGATTTGGTCAACTTTCAGAATTACATTTTGAAGGCAGTTTATTTTTACTTTCTTTTTAAATTAGATTAAATTTTAATTTAACATTCAAGTTCATAAAATATTAACATGGAGTCTTACAAAGTTTTTTTATTTATTGTAGATATTATAAATAATACATTTTAAATTAATAGAGGCATGTCTGCATTCTTAAACGTTCTTTGTATGAAAGGTCGACAAACGTTGGACTGTGAGGCTGTGAAGATGATGAATTTTTATGTTAATTTTCAATGAGTTTTCATTTTAATGTAAATAAAATAGATAATGAATAAATCGGTGAGATAATGTGGTGACTGGGGGCAGACTGACAACATGGTGCCAGTCGTGATGAACTAGGAGAGGCGATGATGGATGATGTGTTCCAGCCTGATAAGAGACTCTACTGCTCCAGCGATGAGCGGAGCTGCTTCAAGAAGAAAGAGCAAACTCATCCAGGGAATTTGGTATCCCTGCCAAATGGTTCCACTGACCCCCCCCCCCCCCCCCCCCCCCCCCCCCCCCCATGCAGAACACCAGGACCAAAAAGCCCAAACTGCAAGCTCTGTTTTCATGATAACATCACATTGTGATCTTTGCCCAGGGCTCTTCTGCAAGAAGCTCGGTCTGAATTTACCACGGTCTGGAGCGGCTCGGCATGCCAAGCAGCGTACGCAGCCCAATGGTGAAAGGCCAGGCTTTCTGCATGGAGGCCCCTTTCCTGGAAAGAGCTACAGCTCAGTTCTTCGCCCTCAGTACTGGAAGTAGAACAATACCGCAACGAATGGACTTCGACACTGGTAGGTTGCAGGTTTGTTTCCAAAACGAAAGCCTGCAGTCAGAGCCTGGAAGCTACCCAGGATGCTATTGAACGAAACAAAGATCGAATGAGCCCCTCAAATCCGATTTGCTCCCAGGTCTCATATAACACTGGGAGACATAATCTCAACAGGACCTTGCTTCTGTACCTAAACCACATGCGCCAGCAGCAAGTCTGCCTTCCCTGCAATCCCCCCCAGTGCCCCTTAAATTACAGCGCCTAGTGAAGGGGAAACACTGTAGGCCGAAATACCTCCCGTTGAGGAATTGCTTCCATATGTCCGTCTGGGGGAACAGCCACAGAGTGTGATTCCTGCTCTGTCACTGTTCCCGCAAACTGCTCGCTTTGGGCGGCTCACGAGCTCAGTGTTCAGGTAGAATTCCAACAGCGGCGTCTGCCGCGAACACACAACCATTACACACACCGCCGCTGCCCTACCCGTAATTTATTTGTCCACAGAACAACCAGACTCCGACAGGCTGAGGTGGTGAGCAGTTTCAAAAACCGGAACAAGTGTAGAATAAAAAAAAAATCACGATCGAGCGACGGGGCGCTGGGAAGAAGATGGCAGATGATGCCAGTGTCTCTCAGACCGGAACACGTTTCCAAGTCTGCGTTCCGCTCCGCTTGGCATTTTGCGCCGGGAGAAGCGGGATGGGAAGAGAAAGTCTTCTTGTTGGGAGAGGGATGGAACAAGGGGGGGCCTGGATCCAGGAAACCCTGCTTAAACAAACCCACTTAATGATGCCTATTTTAAGCAGTGAGGAAGGAGGCTGTGGCCGCTGTTCACCTCCGATTTCACCGGGTGTTTTGGTCGCGCACAGGAGTAGCACTATTTGCACGGCCGTGTTGACATTTCAAACCCCGCAACTAGGAACCATCAAATGTGCAACTTTTCATTTTTAAAAAAAAAAAAAAAAAACAGTTTGGTGTCACTGCTGTGCGTGCAAACTTGCAGAACGGCGGACAAACTTTGTTTTTGTCTTGAACGACGAGAACTTTCCCATTCGACTCGTCCAGGACTGCTCCTGCGTGGGGCAGAAAGCCGAGTTACTCAACAGGTCTGTCACCCAACCTGCAGCTTAACACCTGCAGAACCGGCAAAAGGTGCGATTCACTGGAATAATCAGACAGACTGGAGGAGGTGTGTGGCTGCACATTGTACTACTGTGCGTATGATTTCGCCGCTTTATATGAGTGATGCAGAAACAGTAATTGTTGATATTTTTGGAACCCCCCCCCCCCATATACAACAGATCAGATTATGAATCTGCATTTGCGGTCCAGGCAGCATCAACACTGTTATAACAAACATGATGACATTCTTTGCAGGGCTTCCCAGCTCATCGTTGCTTTATTGATGACAACCTTGTTTCCTGGAGATTTGGGACACCCAGGTGAGTTCAAGGGCTACATCTCTTGTTATTCCTAACAGGATTTCATCTTCTAAGGGGGGGGGGGGGGTCCGCAGACCTTTGTGGGGTTACTGTGGGGTAGTTGGCTCATTTCCCTTACAGTTTGGAGCAGATTCCACCGTCCACCTTATAGTTACTAATAACACACTTGTTTCCTCTTTGGGTTTGGAGGACGGAGCTGAAATCTGGGCCCACATGCCTTGTTATCTATAACAGGGGATCCACAGCTCTTTGAAGAGTTATCAGTAATGATATCCTGTCCTTTTGACTTGTGTATAAGGGGGCAGACACCACAGCCAACCGTGGGGTTACTGACACCACACTTGCTTCCTCTACAGGTTTTGGACAAGGAAGCAAATTCATGGGTCAGATCCCTAGTTATTGATACAGGATTTGAAGTATTTTGTCAGGAGGTGAGTTTCTTGCGCCACCCTTAGGCTAATGGCAATGTTCTACTTCCAATTCATGGCTAAGGGGACGAGAACAAGTGTCTAGCGACTTGCTGCTGATTATAGGTTTGTTTCCTCTACATGTTCTAAGTGTGTGTTAGTTTTGCGGCCCACCAGGCCGTTTTTAATAGCTTGTTTCTTCTGCAGGTTGTGTCCAAGGTGGCAGGAGGCCCTTTTTTCCTTCCGTGAATCTTCAAATGCCCTTCCCTTCGGAAACAAGCGGGTGGGACGAGGCCATTCGTGTCCTTGTGGAAACTGATGTCATCCCATTCGCCAGGAGCCCATCAAAGGTCTCGACCGGGGGGGGTGTAAAACCCTCGCAGAGCTGTTATTATGCAGCATGTGTGGGGGGGAAGCAGCTTCCTCAACCGCAATTTGTAAGAAGCAGCATGAGGTAAGACACCAGGCGGCCAGGCCATCGGAATTACAGGCCTTGTGAACATGTGGGCTGCCCTGAGAGAGCGGAAGGCGACGGGGCTTTGCTCACACTTGAGGCGAAAAATTACACACTCTGTGCTTATTCCACAGCAAGGGAGGTGAGCTGTGTTCTCAGAGTGAGTGTTTGCCCCGCAGTGAACAGGTGAACCCTGCCTCACTTCCGGAATAGACTGAGGAGCACGGCAAACCTGGGTGAATGGTTCCTGATATTGGATGGAAGGTGAACAGTAACTGGCGTCTATATCTGTACACTTTTTATTTTAGTTGCTTAGCAGATAATCTGTTCCAAGTTGAAAGAGTGATGTTTGGCCATGAGTCCAGTGCTTCATCGTTGCTCTACCTGAGAATGTTCTGGTTGTTGGAGTTGCTTGCCAACACTTCAAGCGATGGGGGACCTGCTCTGGCGGGGACACCGTGGCGTTGCGTCCAGCTGTGTAGACTGAGTAACATCTGTCTTTTTCAGCAAAGACAACAACGTCCTACAGACAGTGCATTTTTTTCCAGGAAAACCATCAGGACCACCAGATGGAAAACCATCACCTCCTGACAAAAAGCTGGGCTTTCCATGGAAGCCATGCACATCTGCCTCTGACATTATGGGTAACCATTCAGGCCAGATAAGACTTCCTCTTCAGGCCCTCCCAAAACAGCAAGGAAAATTGTCTTTTTCTTAGCAATATGAGAGAACGTGGGGAGGATTTTACACCTTTTCTTCATTTAATTTTGGTGGAAAACAGATAACACCTTAATACATATACATTAAACCCTCCATCAGTGCTGTTTCACCGTAGTGCTCTTTTGTTTCAGCCCTGTGAGTCATTTATCATAAAAACTGAACAAATGTAAAAAAAAAAATTCAGAACAGAATTTTGGCATTCTGATATTTAAATAGACTGTTTTCTACACTTATTCACTATTTTTAAAGGTATAACTAACCTTCTGTTTTATGTCAGTTTTCAAGCTCCATTTATACAATATACTGTATTATGTAGAGAACTAAACTGGGTATTACTGTGTTTCCAGGCAATAAAACAGAATTCAGCAAGAAAAACACATTAGAGCGACAAACAATTTCTGATTCCTTTGCTAAAATATTGAGATCACATTTCACCCTAGAGTGACCTCAAAAATGATTAAAAAACAAACTTGGGCCATAGGTGGGAGCCTAAATTTAAGCCGATTTTATCTCGTAAAATCTGCAGGGAAACTTACTTGTAAACTGGTCTCAGTAGAAATATTTTTAAAAAAACATCAACAATACAGAGCAAAGGCTTGTGAGTGAGTCACGGCGCCGTTTGGTGCGGAAACTTTTGGAAAACAGGCTAATTAGCACATTTGCCCAAAGTGTCTAAAAAAGAACATAAAGACACCCTGTTGCGATGGTGTTTGCTTTATTTACTCAGAAAGGTGGGAAATTTGATAAGGGAGGACGGCGGGACACAGCGCTGCGTAGTGCGGCGAGAAGGGGCAGAAATTACTGGAAGCCGTTTGCGGACGTCTTTGGAAATGATGCGGCTGGAGGCACTGGGGAAATATGTGGCCGAGGCCTCCTGATAAATTCACTATTAAACAATTATGAAGACATGTTCCGACATGCCCAAGTCCGGATCCCACACAGTGCTGGGAGGAAAGCTGCCCTCTGCTGGTGAACAAAGAAAAGCCACACTTTGCAAACAGTTAAATAAATATTATTATTCCGCCGACTTACAGAGACAGGTTTTTACACTAAGCTGCTTACAATGATTTACCCATTTTTACAGCATTGATTTCTTGTAAGTACCTTGATCATGGGTATTACAGCAGGAGGGGGGAGGAATTTTGGGAAGAAATTAAGTAAATTCATTTGATAAACCACTAAACCTGGACGGCTGAGTTTGTTCCAGGTGCTCCGTGTGGCTGCTGTTGCTGCAGAGCTGCGACTTTGTCACCTCCCCACGATCCCAGCTTCTCACCCCTCTGCTGAGCCCCCGCATGACCCCTCGCCGCACCGCATTGCACAGCACTTGATTTGCCACAGTGTACACCACGGTATTTTTCTCCCCATTTTAGGTAAAATGATGTGAAAAACAAAGTAAATCTTAGGTAAATACTCATGAGCCATAGCAGGTGGTGCAGTGGCAGGAATCTGAATTGAAGGACCAGAGTTCACAGTTCTGTGAACTGTGAGCAGCACACCTCACTCCAGTAAAACATTTAAATAAATCAGTGTAAACAGCTTGGTTTACAAACCTCACTGTGAAAGCCTCTCTGGGGATAGTGTCAGAAGTGTCAGATAGATAAATATAGTAACACACGTCAGGATTCATTTTGTCATTATATTTTTACCCAGAAACAAGTCAGCGCTGTAGACTGGCTCAGTACCCACAGTCACGTTGAGTGAAAAACATGGTGGAAACGAGCAGAAGCCATGTGTGAAGAAGTAAGCGACTCCCCATGGCTCAGCAGCAATAATATGCGCTTATCAGACTCTTCCACCTATCGGGGGTGGGGTGTCAGTCATCCACTGAGGTCCTAGCACAACATCTCAGCCGGTCCAGAGTCCAGGTGTGAACTCTGACTACAAAACCTCGCTGTTTTCTTTTCCAGTCACTCAGCTGTAGGTTTACTGGAGCATCAGGGTAACTGGTCAATCTTTAGCTGGTTGGCAGACACTGCAGACCCCCTCTGCACTCAGCTCTGTCTTCCTGGATTAATTATTATTAACTATTTATTCGTGTCATTTATTTATTATTTATGCGTTTATTTACTTAACAGCACATTTTTTGACCAGTTAATGCAGTGAAACCCTCTGAAATGTACTGACGTTCCCTTACTGTTTCTTTTTGCATCACTCATTAAAGAGCTTCGAACCCTCAATTTGTTCATGTTTTCACTCAGTTTACACTTTTCTCCACATTCATCTAGCGTTAAATTTGTACCCTAAGCTATTTACATTGATTTACCCATTTATATAGCAGGGTCATTTTTACGGTGATCATGGTCACTATAGCAGGAGGGGGATTCAAACCCAGGTGTATCGATTGCTGAGCAGCAGATGTAACCACTACACCCCCTGCTGGCCAAAAATGAGGACTGATTCTCCAGTAACGTTTACAGTGAAAAAAGGGGCAGCTGTGAAGGACGGCGTGTTTCTTTGAGACGTGACCCACCTGCGACCCCAACCTGGTGGGTGGCGAATTCGGGCAGCCGGCTGTCCCCCGCGGCGAGCCATAAAGACAGTGTGGCCCGGTCCCCGCGGGCGTGATGGAAGGCGAAGCCCTGGGATGCGGCCACCGGCAGGAGGCGGCTGTGGGCGACGGGCACCTTGAGCCAGACGGCGACGCGGCCCTCGGCCCTCCAGCGCTGCAGGGAGTCTGACACACGTGATGTGTGACACATGACATGGATGTCACAACAGTAGTTTCATAACACACACTTTATAACAGCTACAGCCAGGCATTCATGGTTCATATTAAGGACAATGATAAAGAATTAATAAAACAACAAATCACAAAATGATCTCGACAGGTGTCCGAAACATAAGGTCAGTTTTTCCACGTGTCCTGACGCTGGACACTTTCTGCTGGTAACAAGCAGGAAAAGTGATGTGAATGCAATGCTTTATTGTTGTTTTTATTACTACCAATACTACTGCTGCCCCCTACCGGTCAGTAGGAGGCCGAACTCCTCTTCTCCGATGTCAGGGGTGAAGAGGGTGTCGCCCAGATCCACTGTGACACCGCCGAACCGGTCCAGCTTCCCCTCCATCACACGTGAACCCCCAACGTTCCGTGTCCCCGTCAACGTGCGCGCTCCCGTTGCCCGCGCGAGCGCGCTCCGTAGCGCAGGCAGCGCTCTGCCGCAGAACAGCGCGGACATTTACACGCGCCGAGTTCCGCCGTATTGGAGTTAAACTGAACGTGCGCGCTCTCGGCTGTGCGCGCGCTCCCGGTCCCGGTCCCCGAAACACGGCTGACTCTTCAGCGAGAAGTCCGAGTTTTGTCAGCTGTCACAAAGCCCGTAATACACCCATATTTACAGAGTCAGGACGGAAATACAGTTTACAAGTTCAGTGTATAAAAAAAGTCCAGAATATAAAAAAACATCTCGTCAGTATTCGCTGACACGTTTAATAATGATTTTGTTGTTCTTTATTCTGGTGGTCTGTAGAATATGAATATAGAATGTAGAACTAGAAAAAATAAGGAGTCGAAATATTATATGAGACATGTTTATTGTGATTACGGTAAGAGCGAAACTTTAACCCGGAAGTGTAGAGATTCGTGGCGTGCGGGTCGTGCACGTGCAGGCGTCGCGGATCCTGGCTTCCGGTCGGGCTGGAGGAGGAGGAGGAGGAGGAGGAGGAGGAGGAGGAGGATGTCGCGGCGGAGGAGCCGAGGGAAGAGCGAACGCTGTGGCGGTACTGACAGCTCCGCGTCGGCCGAGTGCGCGCCTCGCAGCACCTCGTCCTTCACCGTCGTCGACTTCATCGACAAAGGTAGGAGGCGCGGTGACGAAATGTGTGAAATAATGGTTTGAAATGCGCAAACGGTGCGCAGCAACTGCCTGACGACCGACCTCAGTCACGGGTTGTGTTGTGCGAACCGTTACTTTTGTTTGGTGTGATAATAAGCGCGTTCAAGTCGTTCGTGACCCTGTGCTCACATTCTTTGTATGACACGTGTGTGTGTGTGTGTTAGCCGACGATAAGCTCCCCAAGAGATGCCGGAGGTTCCTGGTCCAGCTCAGTGTGGGCAGCATGAAGGCTGCGGGCATCAGCATCGGCCTCCCGGTCCTGCTCACGGGGGCCAGCGGCCGGCAGGAGGTGCGGTAAACCGCCATTGTTATACATTCTTGTCCTTATTTGCGTTATTACATAGTAGGGTAATTTTTACTGCATCAGTGCAGGGTCAGAGGACTACAGCAGGAGTTGGGGTTTGAACCTGGGATTGCTAGTAGAAGACTGTAACCACTACACCACCAGCTGGATATGAGAAGGTTTACATATAACCATAACTTTTATTTAAAAATCAGGCAAGTTAGAGTGAAATCTGGGGGCATCATGGTGAAATAAGGGGAAGTGGAGTCAGATGAGAGGCCTCAGTGGAAGTTTATATGGTGCAAATCATTATTACAGTCCTGAATCAGGTTCAGATCCCAGCTTTCAACCTGTTGATGCACTTTTAAAATGATAGTAATTTCTGCAGTTTTCAAAATGAATGTTCGTAACTCTTTTCTTACCTTGATGTTAGATATACCATAATGTACTGTGTATGCTGTACCGTACACTTTATTGCATTTGTTGCAATCTGTGCTGATGCTGCATGTTCCAGGCTGTTGTGTGTGTGTGTGTCCCTGGTCTGAGCCCCTGTACCTGTATCCCAGGTGTGCACAGCCTGGCCGACTGCCACGTTCCCAGCCGGAAAGGTGGGCCTGCAGGGGAACATGCAGAGGAATCTGGGTGCCAAGGTTGGGGACAACCTTTCCATTGTACCGCTGATGGGGCCGGTCGTTGCGGCCGAGGAGGTGCTCCTCAATCCCAGGTGGGGTCACAACCTCGAGTCACACAGGGTGGCAGAGAAGTTAGCATCTATTCATTTTGATTTCAGAATTGTATTGTTTCTTTTTTATATTGATTACTTGATTGAAATCTGTCGTTAAATGGATGTCGCCACCTGTTGGCCAAATATATATCTACACAGTCTGGACCAGCTGTCCTGCTGATGTAAAATGGCTTTGATCATGACTCCACATTTCATACAGTGGTTATTAAATATGCTACGATTACAGGCAGATGATTGACACTCTGAACATGGAAGAGTTTAAAGATTTTGTTCTTTGTTCTTTGGGTGAGTTTTTTTACATCTTCTATTTATCCTTACTTTTGCAAAGGGTGCTGTATGTCTTTGGAATGACGGGCTATGATTTTTTAAAATGATTTTCAGCATTAGGGTCTATTTTGACAATGCCGAGAGAGTGGACTGACACTTTGATGCTATTGCCCTGCAGATGGGAAGATTGTACTTCCTGGAAATATCCTGTCTCTCACTTTCTTTGCGCGGCCCTGCAGTCTGAGGGTGGAGATGCTGACCGGGGTGGACGGGGTCACTCTGGAGAGGGCCGCCGTGAATCAGGAGGAGGCCGAGTCCAGGCTGTCGGAGAGCTCAGCGATGAACGCCAGCTCTGCGGATGTGTCGCTGCAGCTCAGCTGTCTCAACCTTGAGGACGAGGAGACAAGTCCTGCCGCCAGCACCCCCTGCAAGGCCCACAGCCTTTCCCTGCCCTCTGAGGACCCCTTATGCTGCAGCAACGTGAATATGGAGCTACTCCCTCCGACAGAACCAGCCCAGACTGAACAACCTCTGACAGTGCCTCCTGGTGGCCACTCACCTTTTGACACATTTTACTTCATTTCACCGCTTACCAAAATCAGGTTCACTGAGGCATCTGAGTCGAAAGGGACAGAGGCTGTGGGTGAACCCAAAGTCACTTACAGCATGATTGGAGGGCTCTGCAGCCAGCTGGACACCATCAGAGAGACCATTGAGCTTCCTCTGAAACACCCAGAACTGTTCAAGAGCTATGGTAGTGCCTTTAAATGGCTTCAAATCCTCAAATCACAAGCTTTATCGTGGTGGCATTTTTCACACTGCCACTGTGAGCTGTTACATGTATCATTCCACAGGTATCCCACCACCTAGAGGAGTGCTGCTGTATGGCCCCCCAGGCACAGGAAAGACCATGATAGGCCGAGCGGTGGCCAATGAAGTCGGAGCTCACATGACCGTAATAAACGGTCCAGAAATCATGAGCAAGTAAGATGGACCTTACGGCTTAACTATTTCATGTCCATTTGTATCTGTCTGATTAAATATCTGTGCTGCAGACACCAGAGTTTTTATATAAATGTGTTGTTGAAAGTTTATCACCTGGGCTGGACTCCACAGGTACTACGGAGAAACGGAAGCACGGCTGAGACAGATCTTTGCCGACGCCTCTCAAAGGTGATGCTTTAAGGCGGATTCATTATTCAGATTGAGTTTTTTTTTTTTTCAGCTTAATGAGCTGTTAACTGATGAACTAAAAAGTGGTGGTGAAAGTCCTTCAGTGCACTTACTCTGAATTCACAAGTGTTTTCCTGACCTTAATGAGAGTATGCTGGGAACATTTAAATACCTGCTACATCTTCCACACTTGGTGCACGTGAGAGAAGTCTATTAGAGTGGTACTGGTAACCATGGAAATGGTAGCAGTATTATGTTAGAGGAGAATATCAAGGCAAGGAGGCTGTGAATGCAGAAGAAAATGCCTGCAGTTGCTGTGTGCTGTGACAGTAGTAATGGACTGTAGGGGTAGCTAGAAAAACTTCCCCCAACAAAAATATTTTAGTAGCTTTGGCGCCACCTTGTGGTAACAATCATCATCACATTGACTTAGCTGCTTGAACTTTTTTCTGTCACCTTTGTGACTCAGTTTATGGAATGATAGGAAGAAGTGCTGTTTACCACGGTATCTGTGTTACTCTGGTCTTTCCTAACTCTGGACCTCTCTTGGTAGGCAGCCTGCCATCATCTTCATTGACGAGCTGGACGCACTATGTCCGAAGCGGGAGGGTGCCCAGAACGAGGTGGAGAAGAGGGTGGTGGCATCACTGCTCACTCTCATGGATGGCATTGGTTCGGTGAGTATGTTTTCAAGGAAGTCCCTCTCCTGCGGTTCATCCAAAACCACAGTATTCTTTCAAACATCCGTAGATAAATAACCTTTTTTTGGCTCTGACAATTTGGAGCATTTGAGTTCACAGTAAAAATACTGATTAGGAAAATATGTGCAAGTATAATTCGTAATGCAAGCAATATTGAAGACTTTGAAAGGGTTTGAATATTTTTGGAAGGTTCTGTATGTGAGTTCAGTGGGACCACCCTCAGAAGGTGAGCTTCGTAGGCTGGCTGCTTGGCATGTCCGCTTGCTCTTTTTCACTTTGTGTACATAAACTGTATACGCTGCAAAAATGTGGCTCTTGTTTTGGAGTTAATCTTCCCGATGAGTCACAGCAGCAACGATGCGCCTTCCAGCACTTTGTCTTTTCTGGAGCCATTTGATGTTGTCTTGAATTAGGTTGGGTCTCACCTGTATGCAGAACCAGCACTTATATTTTGATCTTTGAAGAACAGAACCCATGATACCCCAGTGATCTCGTTTGCCCACATTGACCAGATTCTCTGTCTGACCTGTTTTCCCAGCAAAACACTGATGTCATACATGGACATTATTCATAACAGCCTCATAGCAATATTTCATTACTCAGGGTGCAGTAAGTTACGCTGGAGGTCAGCTCATGCTTTACTTTCCATCCTTTTGTTCAATATTTGTCTCCCCTTTTATTAAAGAATATTTTATAGGGTGACCATCAGCAACATTTCCTAGTATGTTTTATTCGCTGCTGAAACTAACATCTAGTGTTCAATAGTTTGCTGATACAGAGTGATGCACACAATGACATGGATCTGCACACACTCTTCAGTAGGAACTCTCTTAGCAACAGAACAATATGAAGAAATGATATACTGGAAAATGCAGTTAAGCTTATATTGCATAAATTAGTGAATGATATTTTAAACGTATTGTAACGGCCCGCGTTGCCGGTGTTACTGATAGAGGGCTCCGAAGGCAGAGGTGTGGGAACACAAACTTTATTCTTCCGTGGCATGATTAACCAAACCAAACAAGTACCGCAACACGCTTGCCCACAGAACTATCATACACTAAACACAGCCACAGTTGGACGCATCAACTATGTACAGAGCAAAGCATGATGGGAGCCACAATGCCACCCAATGTTACAGCACGTTTGCCTGCGCTGGACTGCTTGGGCCTGTGGGGAAAGTGACACATGGAGCTTTTTACTGCCCAGCGCACGGCACATTTTTCCTGCTGCTAAATCACAGATTCGAGTTGTTAATTGAATCAACAGTTGCTGTCATCACCTTCCTCCAAAAAAAGTGAAATGTACACGAGCTCCCTCTGCCTGGAGCCAAGGATGGTGTTGCCTTGGCAGTGAGGTACCACATCAAAGGAGCTTGTCTGTCAGACAGTAAAACTGCAAGGTCACAGAGAACATAGCATTGCAGGGCTGTGTGTCTCCCAAAGGTATCCAAGATCTTGACATCCTGCACTCTCTCCCCATCCCGTCAGGAGAGCCACAGTGGCCAGCTACTAGTACTGGGGGCCACCAACCGGCCCCACGCCCTGGACCCTGCCCTGCGGCGGCCCGGTCGCTTCGACAAGGAGCTGGAGGTGGGTGTACCAAGTGCAGAGGACCGTGCTGACATTCTGCGCAAGCAGCTGAGCTCCGTGCCCTGCCGCCTCACGCCGGGGGAGCTCTCTGCGCTGGCTGACAGTGCCCATGGCTATGTGGGGGCTGACCTGGCTGCTGTCTGCAAGGAGGCAGGTGAGTGACTGGATGTTCAGTGGCTGTGTGTTCAACCTTGTGTGTGTGTGTGTGTGTGTGTGTGTGTGTGTGTGTGTGTTTTATCACTGGGGTAGTGCCCCCTCACTGGCTAATTCAGAGATAACCTGCAGCACTCGAAAATGGCCTTGCGTCATAACCTTGGTTTAATTTTTCCTGATTTATTTTTAAAAAAGGGCTCATAGCTCCTGGGCTGTGGGTTTGGATGTGGGTTTGAATGTGACTCAGTTTGTGTGGAATTGCCATGTTCTCAGTCCTCCATGGTACTCCCTGTGTGGTTTATCTGCGGTAAGGAAATGGTGCTGCACTCTTCAGTTCTTTCACATCAGCGGAACGTCCAGAGCGGCGGTGGCCATGTGGATTCTGATCAACATCGTGGCCTCCGGTTCTGTGGCGGGTCCAGCTCTTCCGCCACCAGGGTTGGGGTCCTGGGTGGTCCGGATCTGTGGGCCGTATTGAATTCGCAGCTCTGGCTTCTCCAGTGGTGTGATTTATGGGTCGGCAGGAGATGTGACTCGCAGTGTTTTCTGAAGCTTCCAGCACTGCCAGGAGAGGGGTGCTCCTCTCCCACTGTGTGGAGATGGAACCTCATCCCAAGACAAACTCTCCACTACACTCCGGTCAGCAGCAGCACGGGCTAGACCCTGAGACCTGGACATGAAACCTGTCTTATTATACTGGGCCAAGTGCCTCATCTGAGATCAGAAGTCTGGTTGTATCTGCTTGTTTGTAAATCCACACACCTTGACATTTTATTTGGGAAATATGTGCATTCAGCACATCGAGCATCAATAAGGTTGCAGCAGACTGACTGACCACTTACAACTGTCCACCTCTAGGGTTCATGTTCTAATGATATCACTGTTAACAAAACGTTTGTCAAGTTATGACCATCTCGCCTCTAATTAGATTCTGTGAAAATGTTGCATATAGATATAGTAAACTTAAGGGTTAAGACAGCTTGGTGTGTAAACATTAGCATTTTCTTTGTAGAAAATGGAAACCTTTAAGGGGAAGAAATTTGATTACAATGAATAGGAAGATGTTTTGAAATTGATAAGGGGAGTAGTCAGTGTATGTTAGTCTGAAGAGCTGTAGGGCCCAGTAGCTGAGACGCAGGCCCCTGCTGTCCGCCTGTACCAAGGAGTCGGCCAATGTACCACAGTGATGGTAAAGCACACTAAGACTCAGCACCTCAGCTACCCATCATTTAAATGTTTAGTGGCTCTGGTTGCGAGTTGAATTCACACAAGCTGGCCACGCATATTAGGCGAACGTGACGGGTTGTGTTTGGTTTCGTCGAGTTTATATTTCCAAAAAGGCGTTTCTGTTTCTTCCCCTTGAAAAAAGCCACCATGTAAACACAGGGGACAGCTTTTCAAAACACTTTCACTGATGATGTTATTTTCCGACAACACGACTATAGTCAGGAGGGGGATTGATGGGACGCTTGCCATTTATCGTCCTTCCGATGACCTCGATGAGCTGAGCAACCAGCCTGTCTGATGTGGTCCCTTGAGAGCCTTGTTTTTTCCTCTGCTGCTGTGGCCATTTGAGTGCCTGCTGCTGTTTACTGCACCAGGTAGCAGTGTTGTCCCATCAGAGCCTGAGACGCCATGCAGGACTCCGGCCAGCTGCTTGCCCTCACAATAGCACCCCGCCTCTATTTTTACACCCCCCCCCCCCCCCCCCCCCCCC
>UFQX01000548.1:31331-93359 GCA_900497675.1 Arapaima gigas | reverse complement strand
CCCCCCCCCCCCTTTTTTTCCCCCCCCCCCCCCCCCCCCCAGAAGCTCCGGGGAGTCTGGCGTTCCTGAAACAAAGGGATGGTTGGTGAGGTGAGCTCATGTGATCAGAGCGCCTCCGAGTGGGACATCCGCAGTGGAGAGAACAAGAGGTCCCCACATTGTATGTGACAGTTGGTTGTAGCAAATTATGAACAAAAAACATCCTTGTCCTCGGTCAAGGTTCAAATCAATTCCTGCTGCTTAATCTGAATTTATACTGTAAAATTTACCCAGCTGTATAAAAGGGCAAATCTCTCTAAAGTTAATTATCTAGCATTGTAAGTCACTTTGGGCAAAAATGCCAGGTAAATAATGGTTATTAATAATGCAGCCTCTCATCCAAATGTTGATCCTGTATACAGTTTGGCTCAGGGGCCTCTGTGCCCTCTTGTGGTGAAGTTGGGTATTGTTTCCATTCCATACTTGTCTATGACTTGTGTTGGGGGTTTAAGTACCAGTGAGATTGTTTTCTTTAGCCTTTGGAAGCTTTTGCATTTTATGTGTGATAACTGCTGAAGACGGATTCCGTACAGGGTATTTGTGTTGAAATTGTTCTGTATTGAGATCAGTTCTGCAGGCTCATCTCCCCTCCACCCCAATAAACATGGGACTTATCTTCAGTTATTGCATTTTAACTAAATGTTCTGGAAAGTAACTTTCTACTCATTAACTATATGTTTCTTGAATTTAAAAAAATTCAAAACACAGAAGTTTTAGTTGATCGTTCAGGTTTGTTTTACTGTGTCGCTATTTACTGCACGTCCTGAAAGAGCAGCAGGAGGTGTAGTGTTTGACCTATTGAATTGGGATATCACAGTCCCAGGTTTGAAACCACGCTGTCACTGCGTAACCTTGATCAAGGTACTTTCCCGTAATTGTTGCAGTAAAAATGAACCTGCTGTGTAAAGGGTAAATTTCACTGCAATTCACTCAGTGTACAAACCTCATGCTGTAAGGTGTCTTGTAGAGGGGCGGTCAGGTAAATTAAGTTAATAATGGTGATAATTTCTGGAGGTCTATTTTTCTTTTCTCCAGCCATCTGTTGTATGCTGGGGTAAAGGAGCAACGCCGTTTCACCGTTCCCTTTCAACGCTGAACCGGCAGATAGAGCCACTTCGGTGTGTTGCTTTGTGGGGGTAGAGTGACGCAGCTCGGCGTAGCCAATTTGAATTAGCGTGTGGCCAACCTCCCAAACAAACGGGCAAGGAGGGGGCCCACTGTGTAGAGCGTGTAGGATGCACAGTCCTAGCATGCAGGGATTCATTTGCTTATAAACCAGCTGAGGGTTAACACATCTACAGTCTCGCTCCCTCTATTAGGTCATCTTTATCTAAAAATGGCTTTTATATGTATTTTTCTCTTAAGGGGAGAGGTTTTGAGGGTCCTTAATTACTATCTTTCTCTCTATATGACATCTCTCTGACTGCTGACCACAGCCGCCTTCAGGCTCTGCCCCCAGTTTATCGAAGGACGTGGCAGGAAAGATCTTGTCTGATAGAATCCCAGTCAACTTCATGTTGCTAAGAGAAGTTAATACTTCAAAACGGTCTGGGAAACGGCTGAAAAGTGGCAATTTGATTGACATATCTAATATGTCTAAATAAATGGGCAAAAGCATAAAAATGGCGGACAAGGAAGCATAAGCAGGTATTGGTATAAATCCTGACAGAAAGAGCGGAATGACATAAACACTACTCAACGGTGGATGGTGTTTGGAACGGCCGTCTTCCTTATATAGCGCTCCCGCAAGGCCGCCGGCCCTTGTAAGGCTCTGTGCGACATTTCGCCTCCAACCAACATAAATATTGCTGGATCTGAACACGGTGTTTATTTAGCTGCTGTGTTTATAAGATCCGGAAATGTCCGACGTGCAGTCTTTGACTTCCTTGCGTACGTCCAGCAACACGCCGCTCTGAACAGCTGTCCGGCTTCTGTAAATACAGGTGCAGGGAGTCAACCAGAACCCCAGCCACACGTCGCAACCATCCTGATTGTTTTCTGTTACTCTCGCTCTCCAAATGGCCCAGTGCCAGAAGGTTTGCATGTTTGCGGATGGTTCTGGAGACTTTCAGGTGTCCTGTCTAACGCCTGAGGCCCCGATGTACCGTGTTATTTCTGTTTGTTTTTTCCTGCCTTTGATTGCAGGCCGCATTTGCGACGTTGCAGGCACAGGTTGAACGTCAGGCATGCGGTTTATTTGCTCGTCCTCTGCCACGCCACCGCCTTCTGGTTCGTGTAGGAAAAGGATGCCTTCCTTGTCAGCTGGTTTTCTGATGGTGACACTTGCAGGTGCTGGTTTTTCCACTGTATATTTGATTTGTGTCCATACTGTTAGCTTTTTTCCTCCACACAGTTTATTTTTATTTTTCTGTCTTTGTTGTTATTACTACACCGGATCCTCAGATTGTGAACACAGTCGGTCCCAGACGTCCGTTTGTGAATCGATTTTGTAACCACCAAGTCACTTTCACACACAATTAATGGAAGCTTAATATAGATATTCCTATAGCGACTGAAAAATCCTTTGTTTCTTAACTCTTATTCAGTGCCAGTTGTTGACAAGTTTATCTCATAAACATGCAATGGCCGTCACCTTATTGATCTTAGACTCAGGAACTTAAACCACTGCATGAGATATTTGAATTTATGTCTTACCATGCTTGTGTTATGTGAGGATGCTCTTTACTGCCATCTGTTGTCCCAGAGACAGAACGCAGGTGTATTTGCGTAATGTTAAATGTGAACTGTGTTGATAATCCAGGAATTTTAAAATTTAAATCAATAAACCTGAAAATGTATCTTCTAAAATTTGTTACCTGATTATTCGGTGTATTTTTCCTGCATCATTTTAGATAACCTTTAGGGGCGGGTGTATTGAGTGTAATGTTTTGATAGAAGCAGGTTTTTTTTGTAGGCTGGAAGAGTGATAGCCGGATGTTGGACCACAGGCTCAAACCCTCACGGCTCCTGCTGGAGACCAGCTGCACGGGTCCATTGCGAGGCAGTGCTCTCCAGTACAGCCCTCACCCCGAGGGCATTTACTTTGGACACCAGCAGAGGAGTGTAGCCTTTCGCTTGAGTTGCTTTTCTGACATCGTTTGAGGAGTCTTGCTTTCCATCCCTGCGGCCATGATAACACAGCGGTTGCTGGGGATGACCCTCTGCAGCGCTCTCGCTATTTCAGGATGCTGTAATTGGGAACATGCGCGCTCGGCGACCACAAAATGCTCGGTTCCAGGCTCCGCTTACCCTTCTTGAATAATTTCGTAATGATTAAAAGAATGTCTCAGTTTTTAACTCTTTAAGGCGGCTAATATCGCTGAGCACCGTGTTTTGCAAACGAGCGTGTTGGGAGTTGGGGCCTCCGATCTCGATTCCTTCCAGATTGCCCGTGTATTCAAAACATTCCAGACAAAACCTTGGAGGGGGGGCAGGAATCCACATACGGTTCTGGTTTTTCTGTGTTTTCTTTTTTTATTCCCCCCTTTGTGCTAAACAATGCAGCGGATGTTTTATTAACTAAACCAAATGTGTTCTTTGAGGTGGCCAAATTGGAAGTTTCAAGCAGATCAGCCCTCGCGTACCCCTCTTCATCTCCCAGCTGGTGTGTCGCACCCCAGTGACCTTCTGATGATGCTGCGGCCTGCAATTCTGCTTCACTCCCTCAAACCTGGTGTATTTTGCAGGAAACGTTGGGACTCATTTAGGAAATACTTCCAGTGAACCAGCGGTGACCCCATGAGGGACCTGATGCTGAAGAGTTACCTGTTTCGGTGACTGACAGTCGGATCAGAATCAGGGATTGGGTCTTTCATATTGATACCATATTTATGGATGTTGCTACATTCACATACACACCAGCGAGCCTTTATATTGTAAGGACTAATCTCTTTTTTGCCCAGTTGTTCTCCGCTGGGTTGTTGTGTTCAGGACACTCGGCCACCCACGCTGTGTTGAGCTCTGCGGCTGTTTACCCATGATGCCCAGTGAGGTGCACTTGTGAAACCCACATTGAGTCCTCTTCTCCTCTCATCTTTGCTAAGACAGTGTAGTCCTTCCCTTGTATGGCTGCCATTGTAAGTTCCTCCTCTAGCATTAGATCCATTTAAACTAGTCTTGTGGGGCGGTTTGCCATGTTTTGTTGCCCTTTTTGCACAGACTTCATCCTTTCTGCCCCCTCGAAGCCTCCTCAGGTACTGGGCCAACTTTTTTTTTTTTAAGTAGGGGAACAAGCAGAGCTTTAGCATTGACACTGGTTGGACGCAGCTCTGCTTTGGAACCCGTGAGGAGAAGGAGGCCTTTGGAGCAGCCCGGGGGCGTCCAGTCAGATCCCCTCCCTTTTGGGCCCCGGTTGGGGAGAGCGCCTCCAAGACGGGCCCCGGAGTTCTGGCCCTAATGTGATTTAGCTGCATCGGCTGGGGGTTGCAGCAGATGTTTTTGTGCTGCTAAAGAGCATTAATTCAAAGCGATGGCCATCTTATCCGGCCGAGCCGAGCGGGTTTTTTTCTTCCCTTATTTTTCCGTGAGGAGTGTTGATGTGGGGCTCCGGGGACTGAGCGAGGGCCGAGATGGACCGCCGTGACCCCGTGCTTTGGCCCAGCCATTAATTGTGTTGTTGAAAGTCTCAGTCGGATCCTCAGAAAATATAAACAGGATACAGCCTTGTGTGATTGTAAATCCCTCCTGTGTGCTTCGGCCTGAACGCGCGAGGGACGCCTGATGGCGATTTAAGTGCATCTGGGGTGGATCACGCTCTGGAACTGGCCTTGCTTTTGTTTAGGGAAATTGTGGCACCGGGAGGAGCAGGGAAGTTCATATCTACTGTGTTTTTGGGCGTATTGGCCAATAAAAACCCTTTTCATTGGTGGGGGGGGGGGGCAACCTTTACCTCATGGTACCAAAAATAACTTTCCAAACCTTTGAGTTGCTGATGGTGATTTTAACCCCCCCCCCCCCCATGACTTGACCTGTGGTGACCTTCTGAAATGAGAGTTGCTGAAACTTGCTAATTAATTCTAGGAGTTGCACGGCAGAAGAAGATGTGAATTTGCCAGGTACCCCAGCAGGAAATCTAGTGGTGAGGGATTTTATTAGGTTGAAGGTTTTTTTTATTTTGAAATCAGACTTGAGTCTTGGCACTGTTGCCAAAGTGTTTAACTTGATTTTTTTTCCCCCCCAAAAGGTTGAAATGTAAAAAAATAAATGGAATCAGTTAAACCCCAGTAAGAAATGGATGACAATAAACAGGCACAGAGAAGACAAGTCATGTGTGTGCTGTCACCTGCCTGTGTTCGAGACCATCGTCATAACAGGCCTTTGAACTCCGGAAGCTTCCTTTTCACAGTGAGGGAGCAAGTACGCTCTGGATGTAGGAGACAAAGCGCTCATGAAAGACGTCTCCGTGGGATGGCCGGGCGCAGCTTCCCCTTTTGTTGCTGTCTTTCTGTGAGAGGGTTAGCCTGGATCTCCCTGCTTGTGAAATCGGCCCCGTCGGAGCACAGTCAACATCCCTCATTTCCTCCGCGCCCTCGGCCGCGTTAACCCCTGTGTGCCTGGGCTGTTGCCGTGGACTAAGGCTGTACCGCATCATCCCTCCAGTTTCATTATTATTTTTGCTTATTTATTCATCTGAAACTTTTCCTCTAAGTGACTTAATGTTAAGCTTCTTACAATAAATTACAAATTTATACACCTGGCTAATTTTTACCATGTTAGTTTAGGGTAAGAACCTTGATCAAGGGAACTACAGCAGAAGTAGGATTTGCATCCAGGTCCTCAAAGGAACAGCTTTATGTGCCACCCCACATGCTGTCCTGGCCTCATGTTGATTAAAGAGTTTCATATGCCTCTATTTTGAAGAGTTATACTTTCTCTGTACACACTGTGTGTGTGTGTGAGAGAGAGAGAGAGAGAGAGAGAGAGAACTTGCTTTGACATTCATCAGTGGGTTGTTTACTGTTTTGTAGTGTTTTTTTGTTATTGTCTTGCCGTGTAGCTTTTCTAAACAAACACTGAATTAAAACACATGACAGTAATAAAAATGTGATCAACAGTTGCACTGGCAGCATGTTCAGCCGCAGACGAAGGTCAGCTCCGTGTTGTGTTGATGTGAGATGTTTGTGCACAGGGATGCATGCACTGCGACGGGTTCTGGCCCGAGACCCTCGGCTGGCAGATGAGCAGGTGATGGACGCCGTCACCATCACCCTGGAGGACCTCCAGCTGGCTATGTCTCAGGTCAAGCCCAGTGCCATGAGGGAGGTGGCTGTTGACGTTCCCAAGGTGGGTGTCTTTCTTTGACTGGCTCACGAACACATGTGCGCGCCTTGACTGCTCTGACATTAAGAGGCAGATAGATACTGTATTGATCCCAGAAAAAATTGCGCAGTAACTTATAAATTGCAAGTAAATTATTTATTTTAAAATAGATATTAATGTAAACAACTAAATACTTCTAAAGCTTAAAAGATGATTTACTTATTTACTTCTGTCACGCTTTTGTCCAAAGTGACCAAAATCCCCTTTATTCCACCCTGATTATATTAATGCAAACTGAATAAAGTCCCTCTCTCATGGATCCAACAGCCAGGACATCACTGGGAGACAATTACATTTACAAATACATTTACCTTGACAGATTTAGCACACACTTTTCTCCAAAGTGATGTTCAAATGTGCATCAGCAGCAGATAAAAAGCATCAGACAGACACACAGGATAATCAAAGCACAGCCTGTGTGTTTGATACCACCATGTTGCTGGTTCAAATCCCTCAAGTAGCTGCCTGTGGAATTGACATTCAGACAGCATACGTAGATGATCATAGCTGATGGTGTTGGAGTCGTTTATGTAGCTGTCAGATCAGGAGAGAAATGGCTCTGAATGATATGGACCTGAGACCCTTCTTGAAAGTTAAGGATTCAGCAGTTCTGAAGGAAAGATGGTGTACATTTAGCCATCTTTGGAACAATACCAAGAACTTATGGACATCCTTGACCTCTTAAGTTGGGCCACCAAGCAACCATGAGTTAGCCAAATCTTGTAGGCCTGTAAGTTGTACCCAGAGCCTCGAGCATAAGGACAGTCACATGATGCCAGCTGTGTGTTCACTAACATGCATTTTTCCTGTGGCTCCTTGCAGGTGATGCTTGTTAATTTTTAATCTCAGCGTTAACCAAAACAGCCGTAAATACAAACATGAAATAAATAATGGCTGTAATGATGTTTTTTTCCACAAATGACAGATTACTGCAGTTTTATTTTCCTTACGAGCTGTTTGGAGTGTGCACATGCGAGGCCAAACACACAGGAAGAGCTGCACATTACCATCTCCATGCTAATTGGAAGCAGATCGGACGGTGCCGCTCCGTGCCAGTAATCTTGAACTTCCGAAGCTGACTTGAGATCACCCTCGAGTGTTCAGCTTTGCGGCCAGATGCTGGAGACAAAGGAGGACTTCAGTTGCTCAACTGAGCTGAAGAGGCGGCCGCAAAGGCCGACTTGATTGTATCCACATGAGAGCGAAACATTTGTTTCTAATCCGTGTGCGTAAGCCACTTCCAGGGGAACTGGACAGGCCTCGGTGACTGGGCCTTTTTTGGTGCTTTGATCAGGCACCCGAAGGGACACCTCCTCATTTACATCCTCCAAGGGCTCTTGGGTCACCCTGCGACATGGGCTGCGGCGCCCCCTTGTCTCCAGTCTAACCGGAGAGCTGTACCTCTTTCCATCAGCAGCTTTGGCTGTTTTGACAACACAGAGATCTTTTCTTTTATTCATGGTTCCAATTCCCCCCTAGCACCACCTCCTCTGTTGTTACAAAGACACACACACACACCAGACTGTCTCCCCAAGCACATCTGCACACCTGTTTGGGCTGTTCCTGTAGGCTGATGGATTTACAGCGAGCAAGTAGGTAGTGGCATCATCGAGCCCCAGCGGTGTGCTGCACCACACCATCCTCGCCGTGTGGTATTTACAGTATGTGGCTGCCTGCCAGCTTTCCATGAGGTGCTCTTTACACTTGAGAGGGCCGATGGTGGCCTGCAAAGTGTCACCAGGCAGAGATTGTGAAAGTGTGGGCGCGTGTACGTGCGAGAGCATGAGTGTTGGGGTAAGGAGGCTGTCACGGCTGAGCCGCAGTGCTCCATCTGTCCTGACTTGCCAGATTTGTCTTTTGCCTGTCAGAGTGATGGTCCTCAACGGTCTCTCTCTTTTGCTGCTTTTGTACACTCTGCTTTCTATGTCCTGTTGGTGAATCGCCATTGTTTCTCATGTCTGCGCATGCTTTCCCTGTCCTTCTTTTCACTTTGCCTGTCAGTGTCTCAACTACCCTATTCCAGATAGAATTTTATTGCATCTGAGGTACAGATTTCCTCTCTGTTTGGAACAATATGCGACCTTGTCAACTTTGTTGCCAGAGACTTCATAAACACTGAAGGCCAACACACGTGAACATGCATGTTCTGTGAGTGCTTCCGTGTTTCTGTGCTGTTGACCCTCGGAAGGTTTGCTGTTGGTCTCTTGGGGGTTAAGAGCATCTGATTCCGAGAGGTTGAGACCCCAGCTGTGGTCATGCCAGATGACTCACCACGGCATGACTTGTTGAGAGGTCGTTAGAATGTTTTCCAAGTTTTAAAATGTCTTGCCCTGATGCCTGACCAAAAGCCTGCTCACATCTACATGTATTAATTTAGCTTGTTCACTCACATCAGGGCCAAAACCAAGAAGCAGCAGGCTTTCCATCTTGGACCCTTCATGTACATCACACCACCAAGCAGCCAGAGATGGATGAGCAGAGCCATCTTGTTGGGGTGTAGAGTGGTCAGATCCTGGTGTCTTGGTGCTGGTCCTTGGTCTATCTTGCACTCCATAACGGGAATCTTGAACGTGATAAGGGGAATTACAGGATTCTGGTGAAGAGAGAAAGAGGGCAATTTTGCAGGAACTGTGGTGCTCGTGGTGGATAAACAGAGCTTTTTGACTGTGTTGCTTGTGTGTGACTATCACTTTTGGGTCACTGTCATGGCTGTTCTTCCCCACACAGGTGCGGTGGTCCGATGTGGGGGGCATGGAGGACGTCAAGCTGAAACTGAAGCAGGCCGTGGAGTGGCCCCTGAGGCACCCCGAGGCTTTTTCCCGTATGGGTATCCACCCCCCAAAGGGGGTCCTGCTGTATGGGCCACCTGGCTGCTCGAAAACCATGATTGCAAAGGCTCTGGCCAACGAGAGCGGACTCAACTTCCTGGCAATCAAGGTAATTTCGCTCTTCGGCGTGCATCTCTGAATTTCGGTACTGGAAGGAAATGCAGACAAGTTACTGGAATTCATGGTTTGTGTGAAATGCGAGAGCTGGGGAATGTGTCCCTGCCCTAAAGTTCTTTGGATGTTTTTGATGCGAGCAACACAAGAAACGGTCAAGCAGAACTGTGGTGTAAGGTTACCTCGATGTTTCCTCCTTTACAGGAAATTTAATAAAACAAGATGAACAACCACTGAGTCTAGTTAATAAAGGACAGCAGTCAGCCGGAAGCAGAGACTAATAAACTGTGTACGTTATCAGTTTTTTGACCTCTAATTCCACGTTGTGTTCTAATCAAACATTAATGTGCTTTATGGTTTTTTAGATGAATATGTATCATAAATATTTCTTTGCCACTAGGTAGCCCAATGCTTTGTGGCTCCTTTTCTCCGCACCTTCCTACCCTATGTCTTCCTGCAGACTTTGCTTACTGTCCTGCAGTCCTTGTGCTTGGTCATTCCCATAATTACCTTGAGTTATGTCTGTTGCCCCCACTTCCCATGTTGTCCCTTGAGGTCTGCTAGGTTTTCCAATCCACTAGCTGAACCACGGTCCTCTGAAAGCTGGCTGAAGCCAGTGGAGACACAATTGATAGTTGCATGACACAACCACTCAACAGGCTTCTCATAAGAACAGGTCAGGTTCTGTTTGTGGCAGTCCAACAGAAGACCCCATTGGCAAACAGGATGTGTCAAGGCCTGTAGCATAAGCTTACAGTAATAGTCCTTCTTTGTTGCGAGTCATCAGCTGTTAATATGAGTTACATTGTTTGCAATTATTTATTTATCAGACACTATTCTCCAAGTTAACTTTCAATGTTAAGTTTGTGTATTAATCTACTATCAATAATTTCAGGATCATGGGTAGTACAGCAGGAGGTGGGGTTTAAACCGAGGTCTTTAAAGTATAAAGTAACAGTTCTAATCGCTGTGCCCCCTGCTGGTCCCAAATGCCAGTTATTCCAGGGATAACATTTTTAAAGGCATCCATCTGTAAATCATTTTAATCGACTTTTTAAAATGGTGTAAGCTGAGAATGAGTATTTAGCAGTGGTCATATTAGCAGCTACAGTTAAGCAAATTGTGATATAATGGACCTTCCAGTAGCCAGTCATGAAAAAAAAACTGAAAAGAAAGCAAACTCGATTCCAGTCATTTCACCTGAGGACTTGGAGTCTGTTTCTCTTTCTTCCAGGGACCAGAGCTATTCAGCAAGTATGTGGGCGAATCGGAAAGAGCTGTCAGAGAGGTAAGTAGAGCTTGTGTTCCCCCTTTGTGTGCTACTCCATGTCTCTTCTCTTCTCTTTGCATTTTGGTCATATGAAGTTATTGTGTAGGTGTGGGATGATTCAGTGACACAAAAGTGCAACTGTGCAGATACACCTGTAAAAGTCATTTCAGTTGACATGTTTGGACAGGTTTTATAAGTACATCCAAATGCACTTTGGTTTAGTTTTTGCTTCTGTTATTTCCCACACCATAGGTTTTCAAGAAGGCCAGAGCAGTTGCACCCTCCATCGTGTTCTTTGATGAGCTCGATGCCCTCGCCGTGGAGAGAGGGAGGTAGGCTTGCCCTCCTTGGTGCCACCTCCATCAGAGCAAGGCTGCCATGGGTCAGCTGGTTACTAGGGCCCGCAGGCTGCAAAAAGGGCTGTTTTACAGCAGCAGGTAGCAGTGTAACAATAGCAGTCACAGCAGTGTGGTGATGTTTTTGGGATACCTTTTTGTCTCGTGGCATAGACATCTGTCAGCTGCTTTCCTCCACGGGTGACAACTCGCGCTTAAGGCAGTGGTCACGTGTGACTCCGGAGCATGGTTACCCCCTTCCGGTTTGGGAACACAGCATCTGCATCGGAAAGTCCTCTAGGGAGCATAGGACAGGGGTGCAAAAACACTCCATTTTGCAAACAGAATGCAGATGGGGGAAGGCAAATGGTGAGCACGCTTCCCCAGTAAAACCCAGTGAAATTAAATGGTGTGGGAACACAGACAAAACAGATATCACCATTGCCTCGGTCCTCAACTTGATTGGACACGGCCCAGAGACTACAGATGTGTGCGTGTTTTCCCCTTCGCCCCACTTTTTAAGATTTAAATCCAATCTTCAGTTACTTTCAGAAGTGCTCAGCATTACTGACGTCCGGCTGAGACATCTTAAAAATGCTTATGATGTTTATGAATCCTGCTTATAAAAGCAGGATGAAGCAGAAATTTAAAAAAACAGAAATGTTCAGTGCAGCTATTTTTGCTTTGCCTGTGTAGAAATCTGACCCGTGTTTTCTTGTATCTTTTGCCCGTCCTGCGGTTTTAATAAGGACGTCAGATTAAATCCATGTTTGTTGAGCTCCCAGTAGCTAATCAATCTCCGGTTTCGTTTTGATTATGGTTTTTCCTGCCCTCAGTACATGTGCTGCGGACCATTGGTTTTGTGTAACTGTATCCATCCATAAATCGTAGATACAAAGTTGATATAATAAGAAAAATCGAGTTTTTTTACACATTACTATTTATTAACTTATTTGACATTTTTCTTCAAGACAAGGTATATTGTAAGTTTTGTAAACTGAGCTACTTCTAATGATTCACCAATTTATACAGCAATGTTTCCTGTGTCACTTCAGGGTAAGTAAATTGATCAAAGGCACTACAACAGGCAGTCGGGACTTTAGACTGACGCCTCTAACCACTATGCCTCTAGATGCCAGTCTTTAGTTGAATGATAAACTTGAACATTAAACTTTGACTGACAGTTTTTGTGTTGCAGCGCCATTTTAGCTTGTAATCCTGTTTAAGTACATCCATTGCATCCCTCATTATGTACCCTGAGCCCCCTTGTGTTCCCCCCTCCCAGCTCCGGGGGTTCGAGTGGCGTGGTTGACCGGGTCCTGGCCCAGCTGCTGACTGAGATGGATGGCATCGAGCAGCTCCGCAACGTCACAGTGCTGGCAGCCACCAACCGCCCAGACATGATAGATAAGGTAGGTCTTGCTCACACCCCCCGACCTCTTATCCGGCATCGACTAATGAAACATCCTGCACCATGATCAAAGGAGACCCTTACTCTGTCAAAACAGAGCTTGCAAAAGGAGAGCAGAAGGGGCTCTGGGACACAGATATGACTGCCCTGGGTCTTATTTATTATCGTACTCCATCTCTGTGCGCCTCTTCCTGCAGCAGCCTGCTGCACAGCACCACCGCAAAAGGTCCATAATAGGAAGCGTTGTTGTGCCGGTCAGATGGTCCTCAGCGCGCTGGTCTCTGTGCCGACCATGGCACAGCCCTGCTGGTAGAGTAGGGAAAGCAGATGTAAAGCAAAGATCTGGCTTAGTGATCCCAAGGCCTCATTCTGCTACTGTCACATACACACACACACACACACCAGCTGTCTGGAGATAAATAGCTGTCAGTCCCACCTGCCTGCCTGTTCAGCCTCCTTCACCTGGGGCTACAAAAACATCCCCCTCTAAGCGACCGCAGGAGGTTTGAAAAGCCAAGGCCTCGTGGCCAGTATCACTTCCTGTGGAGGCACTGCTCTAAGCCCCCCCAGCCGAAGGCCTGCCGGGACCCCAGGGTCTTGCCCGGAGCTCCTGAGCAGGAAGTAGCCCTGGCAGCTGAGAAATCAAATTAGTGTGCCCTCCCGCCGGGGCCCGATTTCAATGTCAAACGCATTAGCTGTGATGGGAAACACAAGCCTCCCAGCGGAGTGGGGGATTTTAAGGAAGAAAACAGTCATCACACTCGGGGGGCCTCACCTCACAGCCCCCGTCCCACGGAGCCCATTACCCTAAGAATGGCACTGCTTGAGGAGACAAATGAAGATTAGTGACCCATTCCAGTGTCGCTAGACTCACTGTGGGCAGGGCTGCTGCACCTGATTGTATTTGTGTTTGTAAAGGCACTAAATAAATATTTACTTGAAACTGTAAAGAGGCAGCCTCCTCCACGCCACTGTCTCTGCCACCACTATCAAGAACAAGCATCTACTTCCTGCTTATCTGCTTCCGAGACGTCTGGTTTGGAGAGGAGAGGTTGGGAGGAGCTGTGGAGGCCACTCATCCTGCTAGAGCTGTGCTGAATGACAGACAGAAGCCAAAGCAGCACCCATACACGGCAATGAGCTGTAAACTCACTTAGGTCCTTCTCCACTTATTTATTTTATTGTATTTATTTTAAGGAGAAGGGCCTTCCATTCTTGGGTTAGTGTGGTACATCTTGCCATTATTTGGCTTCTGCTTTGAACTGGTATCTTACATGACTGAATATATGTTTTAAAAAAGTATCAGCTAAAACAATTCACAAATTTTTGATTTAGTTTACCACTATTCTCATAAGAACAAGTCTTATTTCCCATGTCTAACAAAATCACTGAGGTGTATAAATGATTTGGCAAGTCAACTTGGTTGTCTAACATTCCAAAGTCATTTTGGACAGTGAAGTCAGACAAATACAGGCATCTCTCTTCTTAAGAGTGCAGTGCATTCCAGGAAATGTTCCATAAGGCGGAACTTATAAATTGGAGATGTAATTACCATCAATTTCAAAAGGGAAATGGTCAAAGTTTTTAAATGTTCCTGGGCCTACATCCGTGTTTGCTCATGTAACACCAAAAACCATCAAAATCCAGATAAATAATAACATTTATATTAAAAGCAAACCTTTTCTTTCATTAATAATAATAATAGTCAGCAATGTAGCATTAGTATGTAATATATAATATATAAAGGCAATTTAGTGCTATAATAATATGAGATGGTAGGCAAGCCTTATTTTGAGATTTGTAGATGTGCTCGTGTTACATCTTTGCTTGCTATGCTAAAGATGATTAATTACATCAGTTTCATTACTAAGAGAATCACCTTTCTGTCTTTTTCGGCTTTCTTGTCTCCTTTGCTCTCTTCTTTCCCACTTTCTGCAACTTAGGAACCACAGTGCTCTAGATAAATTGGGAAAGTGCACATTTATTAAACACAGCTCTACAGCAGCTTCTCTCTCTTTACTGTCCACCCTCATTCCTTATTTACATAAGGTAAATCTGCCATGTACTACTGTGCAGTACGGCAACCTGTAACGATCATACTTTCCAAATATCTTTATGGTAGCTCTGAAAAACAACGGACAGTGGTGCCACCCACTGGCAAGAACTTGGAAAACTCCCCAAGGCTCAGCACTTGTTACTCATAAAGTCAGACTCATAACTAATTGAACTAATTAAATAATTCCACAAGTATAGGCAAAAAATTGGGGAAACCTGTAATATTATTATTCATAGCAATTTGCCATTAAGAATAGATCTGTTTTATGTGACTTCCCTGCAAAAGTTATGTTTCATTCCATTCTAACATTGTTTCCATCATGTCAGATCCTTGTGACTTCGCCAGTAATGTTTTATATTTTTTATGACCTGCATGAAGAGTAGAGAGCAGCAAACCCCTCACAGCCAAAGTGTAACCCTGTGTGGGATTTCCAAGACTTTTTGCGTAGTGTTCAACTTGGGTCTGACTGAGGGGGAAGGCGAATAGCTTATCGCAAGCATAACTGAAACCATGTGTAATTTGACCAACCTGATAATTTCATCCAGCGGTGCTTTTCACAGTTCATGTATCGTGTTAAGGTTTTGCTCTATCCACCACCAAAAGGTGTGGACTGTGGCATAAGGGGACACATAAAACACCCCATGCATCGTGGGTAGTGAACCATGAGCTCAGCTTTATAAAACTGAGTATGATTGTCAACTGACTAAAGACAGAGCACAGCACCCCTTGGAGGTTCGTGAGCCTCCATCAAAAATCACAGTATCCGCTGTCTTCTGAAGTGAAAACAGGAGGTGGTGCCAAATCTGGCACAGCTTACCTGTAGGATTTTGTCTGTGTTCCTCTTGCAGGCTCCACAGCAAGGTTTGCACATGTTGTTGAACTGGATCGCTCCTTACTCTTATTTTTCATGTGGTTTAAACATAACATGTTAATATGCAGAGTGACAATGAGAAAAAGTTTTAAAGCTTGCCTGTTTACTAGACTATAACAGCGTAGATGTAATTATTACATTCAGGCTGCAGTGTTTGAGAGCCATTTTGCAAACTTACCATGGATTTAGATGTTTTAGTGGCTCTGTTCAAGCGCAGCGCCAGGAGCAGGCATGCGATTCGCCCCATTAATAACAACGGCCCGCTCACGTTCAGAGGAGACAGCGTTACCTCGATACCGGTCTGCATCTCCACACGATACACACCGGCCCGCACGACTGCATGCTGGTGTTGAGGGAGCTGTGTGTATGTGGGGAGAATGTTTACAAATGGCCATTGCGTGTCTTGTCACAGTGAGACTGATTTGGTATTAGTTTTAATCTGCAGCCTAATAACAGGTGTTTTTCCAAAGGTGTGCCAACGAAATCTTTGTGGAAAAAGCCATTTTGCTTTCTAACTGCCTCCTCCTTGTAATTTTTAATTTTCTGCACATGATTGCAAACTTTCAGAATCTGACCCCTGTGACCTTTCTCTGCCCTCAGAACATTTCTTAATAATTGTTGGGTGGAAAAAGTCCCCTGCTAATTACATACTTCCCAGTGCAATTAAGGTACGAAAAAATACAAGTGGGTCTCAAAACAAACGGTCAAAGACATTTCGGACATTTTTGGTTAACAGTGCACGTGTAAGTTTGTTCCACTGTTACTGTTTAAGACTCTTTAATATCTTATGATTATTACTGCGGAAATGGCTTTGGAAAGGAAATTCCTTGTTGTGAAGGGCTAATTCATAGGCTGCTCACACACTGGAATTACTTTTCTGTGAGCCATGTAAACAACGCTGAGATGTGCTGTTTGTGAAGCCGAGTTCCACGTAAACAGCATAAAAAGCAACGTTATGCTTTTGACGGGGTTATTTAATGAGTTTATCCAGTGTGTCACAGTTCTTGTTGAACTGGTTTAACTCACAGTCAGATTGTTAGTGGTGGAACTGCAGGATCCAGAGCTGTTCCGGTGGCTTCCATGGACTTGGGTTGAGAAGCCACAGGTTACCACAACAAATACTGTCCTGTGGCAGTCGGGTTTGGGCTGAACTCAGTTGCGTTCTTGCCCTTGAATTATCTTTAATTTTAATACTCTCAAAAGTATTCCCCAGTCAGACATCTGCCCCAGATCACAGTAAACTGCAGTGGACATTAAATACATGCTCTCGGTGAAATGCAGCTGGTGCGAGCAGCCGGCTGGAACTGCTCATGATGCTGTTGGGCGAAAGCTAATGTCTGTTCGGTCTTCAGTTTTCCGACAAGCAGCTTCCGTTCTTTCGACTTATGAAGGTAGAGCATTTCCTGCATTCTAAATGATACAACAAAATAGCTTGTTTATGCAGTTTTTTTATGTCCTCATTTAGCTGGTGCTTTTCTCCAAAGACACTTAGTGTTAGACTGATTTGCCCATTTATACAGCTGGGTATACGTTTACTGTATCTGTATTTATCAAGATATATACAGTAAAAATAAATACAGTGTATATATTGATCAAGGGTACTGTGGCAGGAGTGAGAGATTCAAGCCCAAGTCATGAAATCATCTGCTGCCCTACAGTATAATAAAGATTTTTTCAGCTGGTCCTTGATAATGAGAAGATCTATGCAATTTGTTTGAATTTTGCTGTCTAGTACTTGGAGATGGTAGAAAGATGCGACATTTTGGAAATTTCACAAGGAGATTCGATTCTTTCAAGAAGATTGTAATTCGCTTGGAAAATTTGGAGGAAAAGACACCTCTTTCAATACCATTCAGTCACTGTATACTCTGGATGGACCTTTTCAACCCTGAGGACACAACTGGAGGACAGATCATTCTGGAGGGAGTCTTATAGATGAGTGGTTGGCTGGAGTTGGTATAGACTCCGTGGTGCTTAGCAACAATAAGCAGCTGCGTGACAAAATGCAAAGGAGGGTTTGCTGCCACAGTTGTACAAGTACTGGGTTGGAGACAGGGACCTACTGCCGCTTTGTGTCAAATCAATGCTCTTTGTGAGATCAGTGCTCTTCATGTTTGAACAAGTTTTATAAGTACATGCAAATGTACTTTGGTTTATTTTCTGCTCCTGCTATTTCCCTTCCTGAGTGTATCCATCCAATGGAAAGCACATACATACACGCTAACATGCGTTCAAACACGGGCTAACAGACATGTTTTTCACCGGGAGCTCCTCTAAAAAAAAAAAAAAAAGTTGGACCAGGTAGGTAGCACAGGAAAGCAGCAATATAATTTTGTCAGTTATGCCTTTATTTGTCTGAATGTGACCCCTTATGTAATGTGGTTCAGTCCCTGTGTGGTCCTTTCCATTCTGACTGCCTCAGATACACACTATATTGATTGCACGTTGATGCCAAGTCATAAAATCTTGCGTGAGGGTATGTAGATGCTGATTTATAGCCTCCATCAGTGTGGAATGCACTTGCAAGTGGACGAGCCCTTGAGTTATACTCTGGTCGCAACCGTAGGGGTGCGGTGTATTGGAGGGGTACTTTTAATGGTTACTTGAGAAAAGCGGCCTTTGCGTCGGATCGGCTCTGTGACCCTCTTGTTTCCGTTTGCTCCTGTTTCATTGACTCTACACTGTCTGAAGAGCGCTGTGTGTGTTTTCTGTGCATTTCATCTCCTGGGGGTTTGCTGGTCTGCGTGCCGCCGTCGTGCTGCTTTTTTCGGAACGTCGCCACTGACTAAATTTAAATAGTGGGAAAATGTCTCAATGAGCTGGAAACACTTATTCGAATGGACTTGAGGAAAGTGTCACCGTGTGACTTTTTTTGTTTTGTTCTGCTGCATCAGTCGCTATGCTTGTGATAACGTTCCCAGTGCACACGCGGCTTTCTGCTCATGTTGAGCCCCTCCACATTTTCTGTGCAATTACCCTGGCGGTTTCATCTTTTGTGGCAGGCAATACAATGCGCGGTTTTGTCCCATTTCAATTACTTGAAAATTATTGTTCTTGGTACTGTAAAAATAGGGAATCAAACCATTTGCGGTGAAGTAAATTATTCACTCAGATACAATTCTTTTTTAAGAGGGAAAAACCCTTATTTTAGTCGCTGTATATTACTCGTAGTCTCTCCAGAAAAAGAAACTCAACATTCCCCACATTTTTTCCCCCCCATTTTTCCTGTTTTAATTTGCGGCTTTGGTTCCCTTTGACTCATCGTGTTTTTGTTTGTCATTATGTATTAATTAATCTGACACTTCTCCAAAGCCACTATGTGATGTTTGTGTACCAAGTTGCTGACAATGATTTACATTTATACCGCAGTAATTTTTGCTGTATCAGTTAAGAGGAAATACCTTGATCAGGGATACTGCAGCAAGGGTAGGGATTTGAATCCAACTTCTTTGATTTCAAGGCTCTGACCACTACACTGTTTGATGCTATTCAACGTTGTGTGGTTACTTACTCCCCTGGTGGTAACTTGAAGTGTTAAAAGCTACATCCACATTTATAGTTAAGATTACACCAGTGTAACTTTTACTGTATGAACTCAGGATAAGTAGATCGATGTAGGGTTGGTCTAGCTTGAACCACTTCTGTATCTAACACGGGGACGTTGTACTGTCCATTGGATGTTCTCATGTTGTTTGTCCTTTTGTTCCTCTACAGAAAGGAGCATAGTGGTGCTGTTTTTAGGTGGACTGTTTGCAGATGCAGATCCAGCGCTTGTAGCAGGTGGTGCCCATTTCCCTCCCATTGCCCTGAGGCCAATGGCAGCTCCTGCCTGCAACCAGAGGGGAAATTTGCCAGGCCAGGTTACAACGTGAAGGCGGTAATGAGGCAGTCAAAACAGGATGCAGTATCTGTCTTTTGTGTGGCGAAGCGTGCTGCGATGTGCTGTGAAGTGCCAGAAGTGGTTATCTGGATTTGTTTTTTTTAAAGTTTATTTTGTCCGGTTTCGGTATTCATTGGTGGCCTTAGTGCGGCTGCACCACAAGAGGTGTTTATACTTCCTGGGTGTGCTGCCTCGTGTTGTCATATTGTTTTACACACACACACACACACACACACACACACACGTGCGTGCACACACACTCAGGACTGCACACATACATGCACCCTGGCACTGGTATTGTTGTAGCATTGAGCACAAAGCCATTTGCACCCCTGCTGGTAATAAAAGCCGGGCAGTTGAGGTGTGTAGTGCCACCAGACTGAGGGTGCTGCGATTGCAGGACAGAGCCGCAGGCCTCATCAGTGTGGCCGGGTAACAGGAGACCTGATCTCCGAGAAGCCCGTGGCTCCCTGGCATGGGATCACACCTGAAGGGCCGCACTGGTGTCAAATTGCGAAACTCGGCAGCCAAAGTGCCGCTTTCTCACGACAGCCAACCTCGGAGTGCCCCAGGCCCTGACATACTGCTTATTGGAGGAAAAAAAGTTAAGATTTGTTGTTTCACCTTAACATAAAAAATAGTCCAGCAATCTGAATTTCAAGATAAAGAGACAGGGGAAAAAAGAGGACAATCTGAAATTATAGAATGTTGTTATTGTTAAGTGCCTGCAAAATATTCAAGCCCTTGGACTTTGTCATGTTTTATTTTGATTTTTTTTGATGCAGATCAACAGAAAACTACTCTTCAGTGCCAAAATGTAGATGCATTTCAATAAATCAGTTTTGAATTTATTGCAAACGCCAAATGCAAAAATAACTGCGTACATTAGTATTCAACCACGTTGCTGCGATATACCTAAATCGGCTCTGGTTCTAATTGTTCATGTAAGTTGATTCAAGAGCTGTTTTTATTAATGTTTCATTGTATAGCTGATGATTTTATGTAAAAAGATTTGGTGATTATGGGAAGATTTATAGATGGATGAATTAACAGATGCATAGGAACTTCAGTGGCAAAGGAAATTGCATACATATTTACTGAAATATACAACTGCATGTTAATATTTAAATCTTAAGCTTAATTTCAAAGAGTTAAACTGAACTGAAAATTGTTAAAAATAATCTCAGCTGTTGTTTTGTGTGTGTGTGTGTGTGTTGGCAGTTAAAAGGGTTAATAGGCAAGGTTCAGCTCGGCTGAAAGGAGGTGTTTACACGAAACAGCCGCTCACCCACATGTGCCTGCAGCTTCCTGGTGTGAGAGCGGTGCAGCCGTGGACCGGGGCCTTTGTGTGTTCTGCTGCCTGGCAGACACTGGCGGCATGTGTCATCTTGCCAAGTGCAGAGGCCCCTAAATGCCCTCGGCTGAGGAAATCTCCCGTTTTCTCTAGAACGGAGCGTCTTAAACCCTCCAACAATCGTCGTTTTGAGATGGGCACCCTAAGCGGTCAGGTGGCCGCGCCTAATGCGAAGCCATCGTGACAGGGGAATTTGAAGAAAAATGGCCTCAGTTTATAGAATACAAACAAAAAATGTTTTTAGGATGTTCTGCTTCAGAGACGGTCGGTTTTGTTTATAAAACATTTAGCGAAATGACTGGAAGCGTGTTGCTTGTCTGGACTGATTCCCGGACAGTCCTGAGCCCACGAAAGCAGCGCCGTTCATGAACCTTGTGTTACCGCATCCTGACTGTGCGGCTTGGCATCCAAATCACTCAAAGAAGCTCCTTAGCATGTTAGTATTTAGCAAAAGAGCCACACAGCAGAATCTGGGTTGGATCCAAAGAAGTGGGGAATAAGCCCTCTTTGTGTGCACCACCTCTTTCTAGCACCCCCACCTTCTACTGCCAGCTAGTGATGCACAGAGCTCCCAGGCCTCATTAAGGAACACTTACAGGTGGATTATGTGTAAGTTGTGATTTGCACAGGAGCGGCACCGCCAGCATTGAGAACAAGGACAACGCTGTCCTACAGACACACATTTTCTGGGGACACTAGGCAGTGCCTGTCCTGCTGGTAATGGAATCCCTGTGTGTGTCTGCATCTGTGTGTGTGTGTGTGCGTGTGTGCATGGTACGGCTCAGTCATCTTCATGAAGATTTAGGTTACCCTTTGTGAAGGAATTGAAATGAATCTCCCTGCTGCTGAGAAGCCCATCTGGCTGTGAGAGAAGCTGTTTCCAGTCATGAGCGTGTTTTTATTTCAGCTTCCAAGAAGCTGCCAGTGGCGGTAGGGCACACCATACAGTAATGTGTATTGTCTTCTCCTGTTGAGTGCCATGTAGATGCCTTGTTCATCATGTTTGATCATGATATGCCACTAGTTTACATTGTTATTTATGGGAGGATTATGGGATATAATCTCAGCTCATCTTTTACCATGGCTGATTGACCACAGTAAATGCTCTATTACCACTGCTTGAGGTGGGCGGTACTCAGTGGTGCACAGTATTGGAATATCTACATTTTGTCCTTTGGAGTACTGGGGCTTTTTCTTGCCTACCAGCACTTCCCATAATCCCTCGGTGCTCTTGTCTGCCCCCGGCTGACCAGATCACAGAGGTGTTGCTTCTGTTACAGCGAAGTAGGAAAAAAGCTGAGATGTTTGAGACTCCCACTATTGGCAAGCCTAGGTCTGCCCCCGAGGGCCTGAGCTCAAGCGGCTTAGATGTTCCACTGACTCCTCCATAACTAGAGCCTTTCATCTCCTCCCTCAGGAGTGAGGTGTGGGAGGGGTTTCTGTGACACAGGTGACCTTGGGGTGGGGGTGATTTCAGCTGAAGGCGTCGTCTCATTCGCTCACCATCGAGCTCCTGCCGCCCAGGGCGACATCTTCCTACCAGGTCTTCCTTTCCCCTTCCTTCCTCGGTATCACCACTGACGGGTCCGATCTAGCAGGCCTTGAGGTGGCACTCCCCCGAAGCTGGTCCACAGTATCCATACACCAGCAAGAGCCTGGAGCAGTTCTCTCACTTGCTGCCACGTGTCTACCATTGCACACCAGTAGCTTGGTCACCATTATCCACAACCCACATTTTCATTTATTCTCCATTGTGGGTGCATTTGTGTAAAAATAAATTGACAAAATCTTGAAAACGGCTTGAATTTTAAGACCCGTTGCTTTCTAGTCAAAGGATCTGGGTTTAAATCTCACCTCCTGCTGTTTGACCCCTGATCAAGGTGCAGTAAAAAAAAAAAAAAAAAGACCCTGTTTTATAAATGCAAATATCAGTGCTAGTAATGTAGTGTATAGACACTATCACCTTAGACAAAGGGGTCACATAGAAAATGACAGTATTTACATAAAAACATCCAAAAATTCATCCAAACAATGAATTTCTTTGGTAGAAGAAGCAGCCACTGCTATACACATGACTACGATACGGCCGCGTGTGGGGATTTGTTTTACCTTTGATGTGGAGCTGCATCACCAGAACATCTACATTATGAATCTTCGTGTTTCAAATCAAACATGCTTTTATTACATTCTTGTCAATATTTCTGAGTTAACCTCTACCACTATGTAATTTATTATGCATTTAATGAGTGTGGTATTTGTGTATTATGTTTTATGTTTACTATTGATTTTTATGTGTCTCTTTGTTGGATTTCAACATCTTAGCTCTGAGAGATGAGGAGGAGTAGATGTAGGGAGATGTAATCAGATATGTTCCTTCTGTCCAATATGTTTTTTTGAAGTTCTGACCCTTGGATGAGGCTTTGCTGACAGTGACAGTAAACGTAGCTCGGGAGCTATCAGGGGTTGGGGGGGTAGATAGGGGTGTCAAGTTCCAGTGCTCTTGAAGAGTGTCGAGACTCCAGCCCACAGTCCTCAAAGACAGAGATTTTTGCCTCATGCTTGGCGGACAGCTCTGGAAGACACAGATGAATGTCTCCCGACGGCCTTCTGTCTAAGAGCCCCCTCCCAAACACACACAAGTTCTCGCAGTGTTTACTCAACGCCAGGGGCTCTCTCCTGTCTCTGTTTATATGGAGGTTTGTTTGGGGGTAAACAGTGTTATCAATTCGGCATGTTGACAACCAATAGCGTCTTTTCGGCGGTGATTCTCGCTTACCTCACCGCGAGGAGGAAAGACAAGGTCAACTGTGATTTATCTTGAGCAACCTGACAGGAAGTGGGAGATTAGAGTGGGGACATTTGTTCTCTCACTTCCTGTGTCACTGAGCCGCCGCAGCACGCGTGGACACGACATGGTAGCGTGTCGCTGTGACGGCTGCAAAACTGCGCCCTGCGGAGGAGTGTAAACATATTACAGCCAAGTTTACAATTGCAGCATCCTGTTATTTTATGTACTGTTTACATTTCTTTGCATGTATATGGTAGGATTTGAATTTGTTTTGGTTTAGGTAATACTCCCATTTTATTTCTCCAGCTAACTGTAGTTTCCAGGCTTTTCCAATGCTGATGTTTGAAATACTTTGCTTTGGTGTTTAAGTGGGGAGTAAGAGGCGGCTTGGGTCTGCGATTTGATATTGCAAGGATAAGGCCTCTTTATGTTTGTGCTTCTGGATTTTTTTTTTTCCCATGCCAAAAAACCAGGGGCATCTGGTACTATAGTAGTGAGGATTGTGGCTATGTAATCTGCAGATAGTTGATTCAAGTTCCCCTCCTGCTGTAATACCGTTCCTCCAGGCATTTACCCTAAATTATGAACTTGCTTAAATAAAGTCTCATACAACGGTTTTGGTGAATAAAGGTTAGAAATAATAATAGTAGTAGTAGTTGACTGTCAAGATTAGTTATAATAGTCTGGTAACATCTAATTAATAATAAATAGTAGCAGAAACGATGACCTGTAATACAAGTAGGGTTGCAGAAAGTCAACCACAGGACTCAAAGCCCACAGCCGTGTTCCCTCATCTGATATGTTTGTGTTAAAAAGCCGTCCTGTCTTTTTCGTCTTCAAACATACTTTCGGAATAATTAGCGAAGCCTTTCTTGCTTTTCACAGGCGGCTCTGCTGTCGGTGAGAACCTCTTGGTGAAACTGTAGAAGGGCTGGCGTTCGGCGCCAAGGAGGAGCAATAACAGCTCAGCTACAAGAAAGAAGCAGGAACTCGACCGTGTCGTCGATACGGCTTACGCTGCCCCTAAGACGGTCATTTTGTCCGATGATTATGGTGTAGAGTTTCTCCAAAAGACAAACAAAGGCCTCTAAATATGGGTGATTCGAAAGGCTCCCGCATCCCGGGGGGGAAGAACGGAGAAGCCAATTAGGGGACGGAAGCCACTAATTAAAAGCTACATGTTCTACAGATTGCATCAATTTTATTTTGTCTTTGACTGCTTGGGTTGTAATTTTGGTTTTTGGCCATTCTGCCTTCTTGTGATTAAATGTGGCAGGGAAAGTTGCCCTCTTTTGCTTCTATACTTCCAATCTAGCTGGTGCATAAAAAAAAATAAATACGGGTACTGTCCCGATTCCTTACTTTCGCTGGGCGACACACAAGGCTCCGTTGTGTTCTCTCAAATAGGTGTTTACGGAAATACGGCTCATAAGCTGTCCTTGCACGTAACGTTATGATTTATTAATGGATGGCTGCCAGGGTACTATTATGAATTTAGCAAACTAGATTGCATTGTGCTTCAGAGGTATGGCGGTTAACCAAACTGGTTTATTAAAAAAATGCATAGAGCAGCAGTACCCGGAGGGGGAGGTGGAACGGCAGGAACAGCCGCAAGGTTTAAAACTGTCAAGCGGAAAGCGAGGAAATCTTTATTTTCTGATTAAGCTTGTGTAACCATTGTTGGCTTTTTGTCATGGTTTTGTGGTTATTCAACAGTCATCTCCTTCCAGCTGTCGTACAGTACAAGCAGATCAAGTAGGAAGAGTCACGTATGGTACGTTTGTGGTGCACTTCTCGCTAAAGGCAAGAAGCATAAACATGTAGTCAGATAGTTGTATTTATGATGACATGGGGTGAATGTTGTTTCCTTGCTTTGGGTTAATGTTGTTTATTTTGAAATAGTTTGCACATATTGATTTTGATCCTTCCACATTTTGAGTAAGGTTTTCAAAATGAGTTATGATTTTTGTACTCTTATGGTCCTGTGTGTGCCATAGATGGTGATCTGATTGTTACCCGTAAGCGCTTGCATGTAAGAAACGAACAGGGTTGAACTTTGATGCGATACCTTTGCTAGACTTTTAGATTTACAAATGTCGAGAGACTGATGGGAGGGTAGTGGGTGTGTGAAAACAAGGGCAAAATTTCAAGACAGACCTGGGGGGGTTTGGTTGGACAGTGTGCAGAAAGAGCACTAATAGCGAGTGACAGTGATCTACGTTCACGTTCACCACACAAAACCAACATGTCTTTTATGCCTCTCATGCCTGTCAGTCTGTCTTCAGTCATCCCTTTCAGGAGATTCACTTCCTGCTTTGCAATTTTTGGAAGCAGGAGAGCTCAAGTCCAGACAAGCACATGTGCTGTTGGCTCCTCGGCTGCGAGTAATGGATCCCCTGGCCGGGCCCCGTTGCTTGCTGGCGCTTACTTTCCGGATCGACTCTGTTTGAGAAAGGAGAGGGTGTCACTGATCTGTTTTTTTCTGTTGTGAAACCTTGAAAGAGGTGAACCCTCACTGGGTTGCTACCCCCCCACCCCCCCACCCAACATATGTGTCAGTTGAGGGAAACATTGTGAGCCCGTGTCCAGACACACTTGGCTTTGACGCCATCACTGCCTCCCCCAGCGGCACCAGAGGCCCTGTTGTCATGCTCTTCCCTCCCAGGAGTGACCTCCTCAACCGGATGGGGATTGCTAGGTGTTGAGAACATGTAAGGGAGATTGGGAGGAAAAAACATAAAAAACAAAAATGTAGACCTTGTAACTTTCCTTTTATCTCCTTGATGGATTTCCCAGAATGAAGAACCAAAGGGTGTCTTCTTTGACCTGAATTTTCCTCAAACGGCACTTTTTTTGCAGCAGCAGGAAATGTGCAAAACAGGATTGGACAAAATATGTTCTTTCTGATGGAAGCTGAATTGCACCATTTGTACACAACCTGCAGAATGGGCAAACAGAGTAGTTAATAAGGAATTATTAAAATTCGACAGAGAACTGTACAAAGATGTCTAGATGGTACTGAGACCTTTGTCTGAACACAAGCCTCGGGAGTGGTTGCTGTTATACCGGCATGCGTACTTGGGACACGTATCTCAAAGATGGAGCATGTATCTACATGATGGAATACATACGACCACCACAGCTTGTTTATCTCCATGATGATATGGTGAGCCACGTACTCATCTTACGCCCTAACGTCACCATTCTTAGCTTCACCAAGCAGTGCTAGACTTTAGCAAAAGAAAATGGACACTGAAGCATGCTCATTGCATGGATTCAGGTTTAGGTGGGTATACTACAGCAAATCTGATCCAATTCAGCTCTGAGCCACTCGTCCCACCACCACACTAACCCCAGAAGGGGTAAAAAACATTTCTCCAGTTGCTGTTCTTCCTGTTCCCTGGTTTGTTTGTAAAACTTTAGAGGGTGAAAAAGCCGCTGTAATGGAGGCAGCATTGGGGAGCTGGCAGCACTACAGAGGACCGTAGTCGGTGGGGTGCTGGCGGGTGACGGCCGGGCTGGAGCAGTACTTCGTGCCGTGGAGTTGGACTGCTGTCAGTACCGCAGCTTCCTCACTCATCCTTGAGCTCAATGTGCATGCCAGGTGTGTGTTTGTGTGTCTGTGTGTGTATGCGTGCATATAGGGCCTTCCAGCTGCGCCGCGGTTCCTCTTCCTCTCCCGCTTCCTGGTCTTGCCAAGACTCACATGTGCTGTGGTCAACCTCACTGCTGTGCTGTTCCCAGAGGACCAGCCCTGACCTTCCAGGGGCCAGGACTGGAACAGGGAAGGGGGTAAAAGAGGCAAAATCATAATGGCTTTTCGACTAAAGATAAAGAATCCAGTGCAGCTCAAGGTGTTTGCTAACGGAACGCCCAGAAACTGAGCCCAGAGCACTTGTCCTTCCTTCTGTTGTCTGACATGAATCCTGAATGCGCTTCTCAGCACTTCTCATAGGGGACAGGTTGGGACCTGCACAGTAACAGAGTCAAGCACTGTTCCTGTGGCTGTGTGAGGAGTGTGTATGTGGAGAATACAGGCTGGGAGTGTGTGAAATAGTGCTGCCAGTGCCAACAGCTAAGCCACTCACACGACTCACTGTGAACATATCTACAGTCTTTTTGAGTTAGCGATGTACAACTCTGCAGACTCTGATTCTTACTACTTCCTCTGTCTGTTTGTCCATCCATCATCAGTGATCAATAACCGTTCTTCCAATGTCTGGTGACAGTGGTCTAGAGTCTATCCTGCAAGTATATGGTTTAAGGGCATAGCCTGGATAGAACACCAGCCTATCATAGAGATCACACACGATGGACAATTCAGAACTATCAATTCACCAGAAACAAATGTCTTTAGACAGAGAGTGGAAACCAGAAGGAAACCAGTGTGATCGGGGGGTAGAAAACTTTGTAGACGGATGTAAATCCACCCACAGTGCCAGAGCTGTGAGCTACTAGCTGTACCTGCTGCGCCATCATGCCGCTCATGTAATTTTAACTGTAGGGGAATTGTTATAGACTTGCATATTGATGTATTGAATGGGTGTCCACTTCTGGCAATTAATAATTTTCAACAGATGTTAGATCCATGCTGTTAAATCAGAGAGTATGTTGTACTTCATGAGGGGAAAACCTCTGACCAATGTCATTGAGAAGTTATGCTAAGCCTACAGCCCCTGCCCATGGCTTTGATGGGCAGATAATAAAATGGTCAATTAAGCGCAGTAAAGATGCATTAGTTAGAACGTTTTTCAATTTTCCATTAAAAAACTATAGAGCTTTAAATTACGTCAGATTCCCTCAGAGTTCACGAAACCAACCATGTCTATTCAGGCCAGCGTTACCCGTCCGTCTCCTCAAGCCTTCCTGCCAGAACGTTCTCCTTCAGAGTTTTTCCGTTGTACATCAAAGCTGATAAATAAAAATGGCTTCTCTCGCCAACGCTGATGGACTGCAGGAAATGTGCTCCCATATCTGTCTGCGGTCGGAAAACAGATGTGGGATATTCCCAGATTACTTTTACAAGGAGACTAAGTGGCTGACACTGAGCGTATTGATTAACTTCTACAAGTCTCCTGTCTTGTCAAGCTGCTTGTTTTACGAACCACTGACTTCAACATTCATTTCCTGAAGGATTTTTTTTTTAAAAATTTTCTGATGTTATAGACAGTAACGTTAATTATTTCTGACCTCTCTGATGATGATGAGAGAAATGCTGGAAAATAAGGATGCCTCATTGTTTAAGGAAGTGTCAAGCAAAAGAGATGAGACAAGACCCAGAACTGGGAATGGCTCTGTTTTAATGGTCAAGGTCAGATGTTTGACCGTGTTAGTCTGATTTTTTTTTTTTTTTTTTTTAAACCAAAGGCTTGATTCTTTTTTTGGCTCTTGTAAAGGCTGAAATGGCTGTTTTTGAAAAGCATGGTTGCATTAAGTAGAGTATGTAATCAAAGTATATAACAAACTGGAAGTAATTCGTATGTCTCCTTGGGGAACAAGTTCCGCATACAGTTGAGGAACTGGTATCAGTGTGCTTTGGATTCAAGTCTTTTTATAAATATTTATTGATTTATCTGACACTTTTCTCCAAGGTGACTTCCAACATGAGCTTTGTACACTAAGCTACTTACTCTGATTTATGTATTTTTACATCTGAGTAGCATCTTCTTTTGCAAGGCAGCAGCAGTGACATTATACAACCTACTGTCCTCCCCTATCTTTACCAGTCTGAATAAGTTCAGTTTGATCTTCACAGATTTATTTCCTCTGAACAAAAAGCTTTTTTTTGTATTTTTGTTGAGTGCTATGTGAGATGTTGGGCTAACACCTTATGAAGAGCTGTCTGCCATGTCATTGTAAAAGTCTGCCTCTCTGATATGGACTTTGTGTCTCAGAAGTGCTCTTAACGGAATTTTTTTTTTATACACCNTGATACAACATGGATACCCACTGTTAGTATTTTTTTTGGGTTTTTTTTTGTTTTTTTTTGAATTTTTTTTTTTTACCCCCCCCCCCCCCCCAATCTCTGGTATTTGTCTGAGTAGCAGTTCGGCTGCTTTTGGTAGGAAGTGTGAGGAGATGTTGAGTCTGGTCTGGGATGTAGATATCCGTCCTAATCGGCTGTCCTCAGTGAACGCTTGACACCTCCAACCCCCTCACTAGACCCCTGGTGGTAGTGCATGGCGCTAAGTGGCCAACCCCGACACCCCACCCCCCATGTGGGTAATCATCTGAGCAGATAACACTGCCGCCGGCAACTTCACAGGGCCTGGCAGTACTATCCTGAGAGATCAGGGCCTTTTGAGGCAATCAGGTCTCGGTCGGCACCCAAGCCTGAGCCTTGCCCTCACCACACAGATAACCTCCAGGTCACTTCCTGGATGCAGCACTCGTGCAGATTAACCTCATTATTGCACATCACTTGAACTCTGAAGGTAGACGGCTCCTCTGTCTTTGGAATGACGGGTCCTGGAGGAATGCGAGGAAAGGAAAAAAAAGTCAACTTGATATGTCTGGTAGGCAGGAGAAAATAGGAACTGATCAAAAACTTAACCGACAAAGGGGATCATAAATGAAAAATGCTGAAATAAAAGGCCGACGAGACTAAACAGCAATGGTTTCAGGTCGGTCCTTTCTGTGCTTCTTTTCCTCTTGTCCACTCCATCACGGCTTGTTTGACTGCTCAGGCCTGCTTTTAACAGACGTGTCTGTGCACGTAAAAGCTCTAGATGAATGTCGTGTGCTGTGTCTGCTGCGCTGATCTGAAATCCGGGATGGTGACCGAGGGATTTGGACATTTAACTGGAAGCTTTGTGGTCAGTGAGTCTCTGGCATAAATGGATTCTGTGAAAGTGGACACTTTTGACTATCAGTCTTACTGACCCAAGGTTTTACCGGCTCGATGTACAAATATTATTTGGCTAACAACTTTTGTCCAAGGTGACTTTCTGTGCTAAATACACTGACCCATCTAGATGCCAGAGCAATGCAACATAAACATACAACGGGTAATTTTGAGGTCACCAATTCACCTGAAACACATGTCTGTGGACTGTGGGAGGAAACCAGAGTGCCTGAAGGAAACCCACACAGACGCAGGGAGAACATGCAAACATTTTGATGTGAAATCAGGATAATGAGCAATGACTGCCTCCGTTCCTTTAATTACTCAGCTTTGACGCCAGCAAGTGGGATGAGATGTGGTGTGAGCCGAAGATCCCTTCCACTGCCGCGGTTTCCTCGCTGAGGCCCGTGTGGTCTTTGGCTTGACTTCCGACGCGAGGGGCGCGTCATGCCTGCCTGTGTGCAGCTCCTCCAGCTGAGTGTTTGCCAGGTGTCTTCCTGTCTTCAAAGTGCCCACCCTCTTAATCATTGTTTTCCCCCACACACTGGCTGCACATGTGCTTTTATTTGTGTTGCCTACTCTTTTTTTTTTTTGCATTTATTTTTGTACAGTTTGTTGCCCAGCTGCAAGTCCTCTGGATTAATTTACCCCCTGGATACACATCAAGATCAACCCTGATCCAGGATAGTTGTGGCTGCTGTTAATTTAATGTCTCAAAAGTGAATGAATCTTTTATCTTCTCTTAACCGGAGTGACGTCGGACGCCCGCAAACACAGCTGTCGAGGAACAGGACCTGTCTTCCAACCAGTTTGGAACCGTGTCACTGTACAGAAAGATATTCGTCCACATCTGCGTGCCCAGTTTTATTGCATTATTGCATATATTTATGGTCTTTAGAGGGCTTTCTAACATGCTTTTGTGGTCCAGAATCGCAGTCTCTCCACAGCATTTCAAGAACATTTCTACTTTGTAGAGCTTGAAAACAGTACTGACAGCTTATGAGCCTTACCTGTTGTGTAGCTCCTACCAGGTGTTTTGGTGTGGTTCCCTGTCTTCAGTGTCTCTCGACTGGTGTTCCTCAGGTCTCAGTGCTAGGCCCCTTATTCTAGTCTGCCTACAGCTGTCTGTATCAAAGCCAACTCTAGTTATATCCTACAAGACGGTCAAAAGGATCTGCATCCTGATAACGACAGGTCCTGATTATTCCCTACACCCCAGTATGAGCGCTATGGTTCTAAATTTTGTTCCCAGTGTGATTGAATGAACTCTGTTTGGACCAAAGTCTGTCCTGACCCTTTAATATTTCCATAAATTTGTATCACACCATCTATCATGATCACTTCCTATTAGTTTTGTAGGCCACTATTTACATTATGTGCACTAGAAGAAATGGTGGTATTGGTCAAACTAAGTGTCTTGACAATCACATATCTGCATCAGATGCTCTTCATCTGTTGTAACATGATGGATGTTGCTTTGGCAAAGCATCTCCATCCATCTGCTTAATTAATAAGTGTAATGGGCTTTGATATTGAATTCCATACCTGTGGTTTATTTTTGCCTCTCGTACAAGAGGGAAGAAGTGTTGATTATAATAAGGATAAAAAATATATTTACAGCTTCTAATTGAGATGCAGCAGATGCGCTCTGTCTGCCCCTGCTGACGCACATCTGTGACGCTGTGGGGACAGAACAGTTTCCTGTTGGACGGGGTTCATGTCCACCGTCTGTATTGGTTGTTTAAAGGATGAGGAGGAAAAGTGCTCCCTTGAGGCGTCTACAGCATTCTGTGCCAGAGTGTCCTGAGCTGCCATCTCCTCCTCCTCCTCCTCCTCCTATTAGCTTGTCTAGGAGGATGTCCTGAGCCCAGACATCCTGTTTGCTGGGCACAGGCAGGCTTTGGACTGGTTGCTGTGCCCACCGCTGGACCTGATGGGACATCCCTACAGTCTTGCCCTGTGGACTTCTGACTTGGATCTTACGAACAGTATTGATGTTGGTCTGTTCTGAAATGGGGACAGCAGATTTTTGAGTTATTTCACGCACATCTTCATTTAATTCAACACGCAGGAGTGTTTAGTTTAAGTAAATTATAGTTTTTTAGGAATGAGTCCCACCTCATACCCTTATCTTCCACTGTAAGAGCTGTGGCAGTGGTCTCTGCTTAAGCGACACATCATTCAGCTCTGTCCTTCCTGACAGACCAGGCATTTTGCTGGAAACACCGTTCACGTCCCAGGATCCCATTTAGCACAGATGACACCCATGCCCCCCAGCATGCAACCACCCCACCTTTAACATATGAGGACATCAATTTGTTGTCCTACTATTGCCCTCCAAACTGTAAACCTGGGGCAAAACTTTTAACCCAAGGAAGTGGCTGCCAGACCCCAGTACATCATCAAAGGGCCCCAACACCAGTGAGTGCTGATAGATTTTGATGAGAGAAATCAGTGTTGAGTCCCATGTTGCGGTATGCCCCCCCCCCCCCCTTACAGGCACATTATTCAGTGCGGCAGCTTGAGTGTGGAGAGCAAGGAAGAGAAACTGTCGTGAAGTGTGGAATGTGCTGCGACTGCGCTGTGGCTGTGCTGCTTTGTGCGGCTGAGCCCAGTTGCTGCGTCGGTTTCTTATAATTACAAAATGAGAGCCATGACTTGTCCTCATTTTCTTCTTCTTTGCCTTCCTCTTCCTCCTCTTTCTTCTCCTTTATCATCTTTTTTCCTTTTTCTTCTTTGTCCTCTACTCCTTTTCTCTTATCTTCTGCAACTCCTTTTTCTTGTTTTTCAGTTTCTTTTACTGCTTCTCCTTTTTCTTCTTCCTCTCCACCTTATTGTCCTTTTTTGGCTTCTTCCACTCTTTTCTCTCCATCTTCTGCCTCTTTTTCTTTTCTCCTCTCCCACTGCTTGCTCTCCTCCTCCTTTTCCTTCTTTTTCTTTTCCTTTGTCTTTCCTTGCTTCTACTCTGCCTTCGTACTCTCCTTTTTCTTCTCCTTCAGAAAAGCTGAAAGGTGGTACGAACTGCAACATCATGAGCAGCACCCCCAGAGGCTTGCCCTCCTCCAGCAAACGCTGACCTGTCCGGGTGACCCTCAGTCACACATTCCAGAGCTCTCTTTGTGGCTTTCGCCTCAGGAAGTGCTCCGATTAACACGTAAACACTGCAGCAGGAGAAGGACCAATTAGTGCCTTTCAGCAGAGCCAGAGCCGTAACTGCGGGTGTCTGCAACGAGTTGAGGGGCTTTGGCTTGGGGGGAGCAAATAAATAAATGAATTATTAACATACCAGAGCACCACGGGGGTTTAATGACAGTCCCGACATACATAGCTATGTACAGCAATTTGACCAAAGTGATAAGGACCCTGGGAGGACTGCCAGATGGGGTGGGGGTGCATTCACGTGTCCTGTCCGGCAACACAGGAATTACAGAATCAGCAGTCCCACATAAATAACCCAAGCACCAGGCCACCTCTGCGGCTTATTCTGTCCCGGCACGGAAAAACAGGATGACACATCCAGGTAGCGCTCTCAACACGCAGAATCGACGGGCCGATTAATCACCCCAGGCCCGGTGGGCCCTGAAATAGGAAAACCTTGGACTTTCTGCAGTGATCCAGATCTGTGGCCCACTTGGATTCTGATTCATCTGGCCTCATTAACCCTTTATTAGCTTAACCAGAAATGAACATCTACTTTGTGAGGTGGCCATCTTAGCTTTGCCCCAGCTATCTTCGTATTTGGATGGATTTCCTCTCACAGGCCAAAGGTGTGTGTTTCAGGGGGATTGGTGACTCAGCTGCTTGTCAAGTGCCACTGCGAACGAGTGGTGATTGTCATATGACAGACCGGTGCGCCTTGCCCCGTACCCTGTGCTTCTGGAATAGACCCTGCACTTCTGGAATAGAGCCTGCACTGGGCAGGCGGTTAATGATAGAGAGTGTGTGGGTTACACACTATGGTCCTGCAGCAGAAGCATCTGGCTGTGGCTAAACAGGGAGCCTCTGACCTCCTCTTTCGACTGTAATTGACAGCCATATCCGCCGCGTGCTTTAAGCGCTCTTGTTTCTGCATTCCGCTGTGTATTCCACCACGTGCCCTTTCACCTCTGACCATCCGTTTTCCAGCGGTTGAGAGCAGCATACCGGCAACTCCCTGAACCGAGCAGTTTGGAAGAAGCTGACAGATGTGCGCGCGCGCGCTCGCGCGCACACACACACACACACTCTCACATTCTCAGTCTGTAAGGGAAATAAACAGTGAGCACATGAAAATGTGTTCCCTCAGTCATAGGAAAAGAAACCTCAACCTTTTTTAAATGTATTAATTTGTCTCACTTTTTCCCTAAGGCGATTTACAACATGAGGTTTGTACATGAAGCTACTTCCAATGATTTACCCATTTGTACAGCAGTGTAATATTTGCTGTATGAATTCAGGGTGAGTGTCTTGACCTGGGGTGCAACAATGGGAGTGAGGTTCAAACCCAGATGTTAGAGTGCAAGGCAGCTGCTCTCACCACTACGCCACCTGTTGCCACCATTTTCTTTCAGTGTATTAATTGCTCCTTCACTTCAACTGTCATTTTCTGGAAGCCTTTTGGTGCAATGGGTGTTTTGTTAGGTGTGATTTATGGACAGTGAGGGAGGGAGGTGTCTTGTTTGTGTTTGGTTGTTCTCCATAGGACCGTCCCCAGAGATTTAACAACGGACACATTGCCGCAACCTTCTTTTTCCTGTTGTTGTTCTTTTTGACACTTAAATGGTCACAGTAGTGACCTCATCTAAACCGAGTTTACCAGCGCAGAAAATGTCAGCAGAGATGAGGGCGACACCACAAAGAAAGGAGGGCATGTGGTTATGGAGGCTGATGAAGAAAATGAGGCATTAAAATACCAGTGCCGGCCTATTTATATGCTGGGACACATGCTGCCTGTTCGTGCCCTTGTATTTCAGCCCCAGCAGAACTGCCAGATTGTTCATATGTGGTGATCTGGGCTCGTGAGGTTTCATTTACTTATTTATTCTTCATTTTAAATGTTGTGTTGCAAAAAAAAAGTTATTTTTTAAGTTTTTATGTGAAGTCTAATTACAGCCATGGCTCTGTGCCTTAATGCTTTTTGAAAGTCAGCATGGTTTGGTTTATGTGTGTCTTGGGGCAGCAGGGGGCATAGTGGTTGGAGCTGTTGGCCTGCGTTCAAATGTTTGAAGTTTAACATTGCAAGTCGCTTTAGATAAATGATGCAGATAAATAATTTATACATATAGTCTTATGTTTCATATAGTGAAACTGTACATTTCAAAGAAATGATACATTTTTGGAAGCAGGACACTAGTTAAGCTCAATAAGTGATACTTTCAGGTACCGTCAATCATGTTTCCAAGATTCCAAATGCAAGTTCAATTTAGTCCATCTTGAAAGTTTTGCACATTTATTCAGACGTGGGGAAGGAAATCCTATAGATGAGTACTTTTTCTTTCTTTTCTTGACATGAAGGATAATGTTTGTGGAATAAAAGGGAAGAGTAATTTTCCATATGGCTGTCAGGCATGTGAGTTACAGCATGTGAGGCCTGAAGAGCAGCGAGGATGCTTTCTGACAACTGGAAAAACAGTTGTGTGCCACCCCCATCCTACGCCCCCCCCCCCCCCCCAGAATATCTGCTGAACAGTTAGAAAAAAGGAAATAAATTATTTAGGTCTCCACAAATGGAAACATGTCTAGAAATCTGCTGCATAGATTTTCAGTGTCTTAAACACCATCAGTCGGTGGGTTTTGCTGCTCCGCTCGGCTTTGCTTTGCTTTGCTTTCCCCTCCTCGATTTAACAAAGCTTCAGGCTTGACGGCGGGAGATGGGCTCAGTGCAGCTCCAGTCGGGCCTTTTCCAGCCAGGTCCCGCAGAGATTCATCCTCTGGGTGTCTCTGGCTGCAGACTGTCCCTGGCAAGCAGAGTGTTTAGTCTCAGGTGTGAAGTGAAGTCAGCTGTCCCCGGGACCATTTGTCAGCGTCCCGTCCGACTTTTATTGCTCTCACTTGGAGTCCGAGGTTCCACTTCTCTCGCCTGGTAATGTCGGGTCAATACGCTCCAGGAGGGAGTTTGGGTGCAAGAATCCCAGCTGTACGCATTTGTTTAAGAGAAAAAGTGAAGTGCTCTCAAAGCAAACACAAAAATAATTTTTACACCTTTATTCTGAAATGTGTGCCCCTGTTCCAAAATAAGTTGTTAGCTGATATTTTAACGAAAATGAAAAACTGAAATATGCTGCTTACATAAATATTTAAATCCCACACATATTTGGTAGAACCAACCTTTGTTGCAGCTACAGCTTTAAGCCTACAGTAGGTATGTGATGTCCTACAAGCAGCCCAGTCAAAGTCCTGACCTCAGTCCCATTGAGAATCTGTGGCACTGGCACTGAAAATTGTGGGGCTCAAGCATCATCTAATCAACATGAACAACCTGCTGCAGATTTGCCAAGTTGAATGGGGAAAAAATAACTCCCAAATGGTGTGCAAAGCTGATTGGAAAAATATGTGTAAGTAAAATTTATAATCCCGGCAAAGTCGGTGACTTTCAAGGGGTTTAAATACTTTCACAAGGCACTGAATTTAAATAGTTTATCAGGTACTGGTGCAGTTTCTAGAGCTGTAGCCTTGTAGTCTGAAGGTTGTTGGTTTGACTCCTGCTGTACTGCCCTAAATTGATATGGTTAAACGGTTAAATCCCTTTAAATCGCTTTGGATCCCATCCTCACGCTATAAATTGCTTTGCAGAGAAGTGTCAGATAAAAAATGGTTAATAATTGTGCTAGCATGCAGATTATGTTACTTCTTTGTCTCCAGTTGAGCTGAAACCCAGGTTTGCACTCAGCAGCTCTTCAGGAAAATGTCACTTTAGAGAAAAGCATCTGCTAAATGAATAAGTGTAAACGCAAGTGCGTTTGCATGGGAGGGTGTTGAAGGAGAGGGAGTTGAAATCTGCAAACCAGTCATTGCAGGGTCACGGTGGTCCAGAGTCTATCTTGGACATATGGGGTGTGAGGCAGTTTACATACTCGACGCAGTCACACACTTATTCAACACTCGGTGAATGCTTGGTGCGTTGGCTGCCACCTTGGTTGGTGTGGGAGTGTCAGTGGACCTTGTGGGCAACCTGAGGACTGACCGCAACAAACATCAGTGGTTTTAAATTATTCAGCAAGTGTTTTCAACTTCTCCGCAGTGGGGAGACATGTCGAGCGCACAATCTTAGCAACGGGGGTGACGCGGAAGCTGGAACATGTAAAGCTGTAACCAAGCGGGTCCGGTAAATTTTGAGATGGATGAGACACGTTCTTGCTCATTTGCTAAGCGCTTGGAGGAGTTCATTATACATCCATTTTCAAGGCCTGAGCCGCAGTTTATTCCCAGCTGGCATCACAGTGGTTCAGTTCGGCGTAACAGCTGAGGTCATTACACAGCACGCACCACGGGGCGTGACTGAAAACACGGTCCCCGCTCAGACATGGCCCACGAGCCGCCTGCTAATTGACCGTTTCTCTTTTTTAGAGCAGGAACTGCCTTTTAACCGCATTTCAGCAGAAATTCCCATCTTTTAGCCAGGAACGGCCTTTCATTACTGAGGATTTGCTTCGTTGGGCTACACAAACAGTCCTCCACAGTGGCTCCCTGGGTGTGCGTTACTTCACTCCCAGCAGTCATTCCCTTGTTCATTTACTGATATGAAATATAGTCATATTCCCATCTTAAAATTCTCACACTGTCTTGGATTGTCTTAAAAATGGTTCATAATAATAAAACGGTTAACTACTAATGTGATTTACAGTAAGAAGTTTGTACACTAAGCTCCTTGCGTTGATTTCCTATGTATACAGCAGGGTAATTTTTACTGTATTATTTCATAGTAAGTACCTTGATCAAGGGTACTACAACAGGAGGCGGGATTCAAACCTGGCTCCTTTAGGTGTAAGGTGACTGCTGTAACCACCACATCCCCTGCAGCCCTAGATTGTCCTCTGCATAGACCTAGTTCACAACAGGTGCAGATATCCAAGCAGAGACCTAGAAGCAGATAAGGGTGCATTCATCTCACAGTTCCTCATCACTTTTTACAGCAGTGTGAGAGAGGAGCTGTAGGACAGCCACCTTGTGTCCCTCAGGTCGAGGGCCAAGTGTCAACAGACTGAAAAGAGGAAAGAGAGAGATGTCAGAGATGAGCTCCAGGACATTTCCGAAACATCTGTCCAAGGCCGCGTCCTTTGGCTGCATTCCTCCCCTCAGTGTCTGCAGGGGGTCAACTGCCGTTGGGGGCATTAAACTCTTCAATTACCCTCAAATATGCAAAAACAACCTCTTCTCCTCATGTCGCCGAAAGACAGGCAGTTCCTCTGAAGTACCTCCGAGGCGGCTGTAGGTCTGTAGAATATTGCGGTACAAACCAGGATAGACTCCAGATAGTGTGACTAGGAATATAAATATTTAATATAAAAATATTATTTCATCATATTTTGGGAGATTTTTTTATGGACAGGCAATCAGTACAAAACGTGTAATGTTTTAGTACCATGTGGTTAAAATGGAACACATGGGGCCCAAACGGCATAGGGGAAAAATTACTCAGCTGTACAAGTCATTCCTTTGGAGAAAAGCGTCAAGCTGAATGAACAAATTTTAATTTTAATTTCAAAGGGAAGAAGTTCTGACTGAAAACGTGAAGAACTCGAGCAGTTTGTGAGATGCCGGTAAAATATTGCTGTAAAAGCAATACGGTTGTTCGCCGTCACACACGTGTCTTTGAGTGACTGCTGCCCACACGGAAAGTGTGTTGCGCTCTGTGCCGTCGGAGCGCGCTGAGATTTCCTGTGAGGGATTTACGGCCCCCAGGGTAGCAGAGTTACGGCCTCGCGCCCCACTCCTGAGCCAGGCCTTGAAAAGCTTTGCCGTTATAAATACTTTCTGGGCCGTATAGCTGTCAGACCCTTTCCTGAGCACAAGCTAGGCGGCTCATCCCAGGACCCCTGCTGACAGCGCCTACAGCTCAGTGCCATTCTGACCGTAAACAGGAAGTTTGCTCACAGAGGAAATGGTGCCATGAAAAGGAAGCTCTCAGGAAGTCCCCAGTCATCTCTATGTTTGTGAGTGTGTGTGTGTGTGTGAGTGTGTCCGTCTGTCAGTTTGGCTGCCACATCTGGTAACCTAGTTGCTAAGAGGCCTGAAAAGTGGCAGGAAATGTGTTTATTCCATCCCTGGATGCAACACGTGGCAATCAAACACACACACAAAAGGCAATTCAGCATGAAGAGTAATCCTCTACTACTGTCCTGGTCTGTGTTTGTTCCTGTAGCCGAAGATAAGTCAATGCACTCAGTTTTGTTTTTTTGCCTTTTCGGCAAATCTTTAATTGTCCTACATTAAAAATAATTTTTTTGAAAGATGTTAAATCCAGAAAGGAGATTTTATTTGCACATTCAGTGGAATGTGGGTGGAGGTGGGTTCAGAAAGCCGCTGTCAAATCATCTTTACCGCCACCTGCCGTGACTGGCGCTGCAAACTTCAGTGGTGTATTTCTGGTGTTTCCTCACACTGCGGATCCACGGAATTCTAGAAATATCACCTGTGGACCCACAAGGTAGCCCTTTCTCCTGTTGTCATTCAGAGGCGAACAATGACCCCGCAGCGCCACCATGATGGCCCCTGCCTCTACCTGCGATAAGAATCCTTTCCGTTTCCCAGCAGGCCCGGTTTGCATGCAGGCGTGGGGGCACGGGGCTGATGCGTCTGTCTGATAATAGTGTTTTCTTCTCTCCCTTCCACATGAACATCCTGGCTTCTGCATGGCATTGAAAAGGGTATTTTTTTACAGTACCTGCATTGATGTGTGACTCTCACCACTCCTCATTCGTCTTTCATTTCACAGCCCCCTCAACAATAGGCCTTTGATTCTATTGTGCACGACTCCATTTTTCTTCCCCTCTCCGTTTTTGTTATTTTTTTGTTTTTCAAAATTTGAAAGAAAAAGGCACCCAGCCCATTGTTATTCTGTATACCTCTAGGAGTCTCCAGCATTGGGGTTCTCCACTGGGGGCACTTCCTGCTCTCCAGGTTCGGCTCGTCCAGCCTGTTAGTGTCGGAGCCCAAGGGATTCCTGGGAGATGTCAGCATCTTTGTTGTGCAAATGGCTGGAAATGAGCTTCCCATTCAACTTTTACCATGCTCAGGTAGCAGTGGGCCTGAAGCAACCTCTGCTTTACAGTTAGTCATTATTCATTTAGCAGGTGCTTTTGTCCAGTAACGTCCCACTCAGAGTAAACAAAACTCCATCAATAATAAACTTAGATGGGTAAACATGATTTATTTAAAACAGTTTGTTTGCTCAATTCCACTGTCAGTTCTAGTAGCTACATACAAACAGAAAAACAGGTACATAAGTGACAGGTATTGGAAGGTATACGGAGAGAAATGGATCTGAATGTGATCATTTTTGAGAACCTTCTTCAATGCTGGCAGGGGTTCAGCAGCTCTGAGGAGCAGAGGGATCTCATTCCACCACATCGGAGCCAAGACTGAGACCTGATGGATTTTTATGAGGCTGTAATGAGACTTCTCTTATTTGGAGAGAATTTCATAGGCCACACCAACACACCCATTAAGAACCACTGGAAATATGAGAATCTGTGTGTTTCATATCCCAAAGATTCCCAATCTTGAGGTGCTGCTGAAGCTCCTTTGATCAAGGTACTGTCCCTGATAAGATTCAGTAAAAAGTACTCTGCTGTATACATGGATAAATCACTAAGTATCTTCACATTGTCAGTCACTTTGAAGAAGAAGTGTCAGATAACAGATATGGATGTGAAGTGTTTTTTACTGGAAGCTCAGCACCAGCAAGTTGTTTCTGGGACCTTGTTGCAGGGGTCATGTTCATCACTGTGTTCCAAGGCTCTACAGACAAGTGCTGTGTGTGGGGGGGGGGGGGGGNGGGGGGGGGGGGGGGGGGGGGGGGGGGGGGGGGGGGGGGGGGGGGGGGGGGGGGGGGCTGGATCGAAAGCAGCCTTCCTCCCTCTCTGTCTGCTCCCCATATGCACCCTCACCCCCCATGCCTTCACAGCATCTGATGTGTGTTTCCGTGACGTTTTGTTTACCGAGCTCTGGCCTTCCTGGAGCCACAGTGGCGCGCGATGGCGTCCGGTTCTGCTGAACCATGTCCACCAGGACATCTGAAGACAAACGGAAACATGCCAAGCAGCAAAGACAGACAGTTATTAAAATTGTGATTATGCATCATTAATGCTGTCCATCCTTTGCTGCAGGGAGCACGTTTTTATTAGAACACATACTTACGTGTGATCAGTAGGTGGGAGAGCGATTTCGTTTTCGTGAGTTTGAATTTTGGCCAGATGGATTTTGGCAGCTTTATCAAACTGGCACTAGTTTAGGTCTGAAATGAATTTGGGTTCAATGTGGTCTTTAGGGCTCTGTATAAAAAATATATTGCAGAGAACTAAGAAACTTTAGGTAAAATGTATTGCAGGAATTTTTCGATATGTAGTTTTTCATTTCTTGTTCTTTTTTCTGTATTTCATTGCTTCCTCAGCACGTTTGTTATGTATTTTGGGAAGCAGGTGGTGTACTGGTTATAGCATCACCTTGAAACCAAAGGAGCTGCATTTGAATCCCTCCTCCAGCTGTTGTACCCTTGATCAGGTACTTGCCCTGAATTAATTGAGTAGAATTTGCCCTCCTGTTTAAATGGGTTCATCATCAGTGTAGAAGCCTAACAGTGTGAGCCTGGAGAAAGGTGTTTGATAAATGAATAAGTAAAAACATATTGTAATATTCCTTTTTGTATTAAGTTTTGAGTTATGTTAGTGGTTATTATGAATGTGTGTTGCCTTAATTATGCACCCCCCCCCCCCCCCATGTTCCTGAGTGTGTGTGTGTGTGTGTGTTCTAACTATCTAGTTAATGCCTGGAACCACTGTGTTGCATCATCCTCGTATGTATGCGTGTCTCGGTGTGGTGTGCGTGTCTCATCTCTTTGTCTGAGCCGATTGCGACGTACCTGTGGCTCAACCCGCCAGTGACACTTCCTGTCCCGCAACACTTATTCAGCAGCTGTTGCCGTGGCTGTGGGGCCAGGCGGGGAGGGTGGCAGCAGTCGCCGGGGGCCACGTCCATGTTTTTCCAGGTGTCTCCTTTGTCATCCTCACCTTGTGTGCTGATCCTTCTCCAGTATAATCTGGGACAACAAAGAGAAGAAGAAAAATGCTACAGATTGTGAAGTGGTTTGTGTGAAGCGGGAGGTTCTCTTGTGAGTTTGTGTGTATGGATTTACGCCTCAGGCCTCAATGGATGATACACACATTAAACATTTAATAAGAGAAAAAGCAGCTGCTTTACAGGCTTCACCAGACATTCATTTTTGTCCTCTTTTGAGAACATGCACAGGGTGATTTAAAAAGAATTGGAACGCTTTCATAAATGTATTACTCAGTTACTGAGTGTCATATGAACATGTAGTCTAAACCACTTTGTAAAGTAACTGTTTTTTTCTTAATGTTACACCTCAATATACTAAATTTTAAAAAGTGTTAAATTCTTTTTGAATCACCTTGTATTTGTAAGTTACATTGTTGAGTCCTATTTCACTTTATAGTGACATTCTGTTTCTACATGATGGCATATGTAGGGGTGGAGCTTAGACCACTTTCTAGAAATCCTCCAAATGTACACAAAAATATTTTTGGTTGGGTCTCAGGAGGATATTATCTTTTGTGCACATTTTTGTTACAATGAATTCCATCCAAATATCTTCTACCTTCTTTAAAAAGTCAGATAACAGTTAAGGGGCTGTTTTTGTTTTTTCTGCGGTCGCCATTGGCGCTGTTGGTTCCTGTGAACGAGGGGACAGCTTGTCAGGTGAGGCCCCCGACGGCAGCCGGCTGCTTTGTGTTTTTATATTTGCGGACAAAGATCCCACAAAACACCACACAATATTTTTGGACACAAAGGGCGTCATTTGCCAAAGCAAATCATCTACATCCGCATGGGGGGTGTTACACAATAGGGGGGGGTGCGGCCGGCTGGCAGAGGTACCGCAGCCAGGACGGGGGACGCCTTCCTGCCGTGTCCGCACACCTTTCAAAGCCCCTTTTTGGTTTGTTTTGTTGTGTTGCGGTATAATGCTGTGTTCTTGCTGTGAATGCTGGGCGCTTTCCAGAAACGGGCTGTATTTTTGACACGACGCACGACCAGCAGGAAGCAGCAGGCTGTGGCGCTCCTCACTGTTCCATGTGCATCTGGATTCCTGGACCTGTCAGCTGGGCAGACAGGGAAATACAGTGGATTCCAGTTAACTGGGTCACACCAGGACTAGAACTCCAGTTATGCAAAGATTTGTGTCATCAGTTGAAAAGGTTATTAAGAAAACACAAACAGCCATTTTACTGAGCCAGAAATTATGTATCTAAATGAATTAGAGATTTAATATTTAAGGATTTATATATAATGAATACACAGGTGTTTCCTATATAACTGTTTACATAGTGCCTATTCTTCACGCATTTTATGATGCTAGTATAAAAAAATTGTGGATTTTGGTGCTCCAGTTACGATAACTGGTGTTGGGAGAACAGCTTTTGATTTGTCCAGTAAGGTGGTTCTTTTGGGTACTGCTGAATCTTGGCAAGGGTCCGAAATTGTGCAAAATCAAAATATCAAAAATCTGCACAGTCTGCAGACTGCAGACATCAGCTCAGTATTAGACAATATTAGTGCTTGGGTTAGTTTGTGGTTTTGTTCTGTTTCAAATAAATTGGCTGTCCCACTTAACCGATGGCCAAAATAACTGGAGTCCACTGTACCTTTGTGGGAGGAAGTGGACGGAGGAGTAGAAGCAAGCTGTCCAACATCTCCAGGAGCTGCTGCACAAGAGCTGAAAGACGATTTGTCCTCGTTTCCCTGTCACGCTTGTGTCTGGTTGCATTATGGTAACAAGCTACTTTCCACGAAGTGTACTCAAACTTTTGACTGTTTCTGCTGGTCTTCTGCTGTTGGCATATCTGTCTATAAGGGGCGAGTCCAGCACGAGAAGGACAGTGTTCTCACCGGGCTAGAGGAATGCACAGATCTAGTTAATTTGAATACTCAGCAGTAGCTTTAGTCGGTAGATAGCTGGATGATACAAGGCTGAGTATCTGTTCAGCTACTTCTTCATTTGATCTGATAATGATAAATGAGGAGGGGTTGGATTACAGGTGAAGCAGGGTATTGTTTTGCCCTTTTCTCTTACAGATGCCAGCGGAAACATTTATATTTTGCACCTGAATCGCACCCTGTGTTCTGGGACCTACGTGCTGTTAGTACAACTGGATACTCGTAACAGAGGTGCTTTTCTAGTAACACCTCCAGTGTGTTTTTATGGTATTGTTGGGCACTTTTTCAGTGATTTTCTTTAAAATTAAGCCTTTTCTCTGAGCTTTCAGTTAAGTTGCTTAGTTAGTGTAAGATGGTCAGAGTTGAACAGAGCCTGGCAGTCTGGGAGACATTACAGGTGGACTTTGGCTCGTAGACAAACCCTTCCTCCCTTTTAGACCCCAGCACCCTATTACTTTTACTCAAACTTTTATTAGTCAACGTCAGAAGTCATGCGTCACAGACCCTGCAATTATTTGGCTGCCGGTTTTCTGCCATTCAGCCAATATCGATAGGATTCAGGAAGCAGGTGTGTTTAAATGCATATTGAGGGATTCAGGCAGAATGATTGATAATCTTTCTCCCATCAGGCTGGGAGAGGAGAGGATTTAGCAGGAAACCCAGAAACATCTCAACAGGGAAGAAGGTTCAGTGAGTTCAGGAGTTGTGACGTGGCACTGAGAGAAGATGGTCACTTTAATGTCAACTAGTCATTCATCCTGTCAGCTTAGGGGCAGCAGGTAGCGTAGCAGTTAAAGAAGTTGCCTTGAAATTGGAAGGCTCTGGGTGCGAATTCTCCTCCTGCTTAATCGAGGTACTAATTCTGAATCGATAACAGTACACTGTGGTTTAAACAGGTAAATCAGTGTAAGTAGCTTGTTGTGCAAACCTCACATTGTCACACTGAGAACAAGTTAAAAATTCATGTTTTTTTACAAACGTTTGCTGGCTTTTTAAGAATATAATGTTCTGAATTCTGTCCTGGCTTTTTGACCCTAAAATCCTGAAGTTTTACCGCAGTTTACAGAAGACCAACTTCCTCCTTGGTGGTTTGGTCCTGTTAAGGTGCTCATTGTGTCCAACTTTCTGCCAGCATCAACATGAGGAAGAGCACTGGTCCGTCTCACAGACCGCAGGGTCGTAACTGAAGGGTTGCATGGTGCAGCACGACGAAATGTTGTGGACAGAGCCTGCCTGGTGCAGCGTTACAGCGGGGTCACGCCAGGTCAGCCCACAGCGCAAATTGATATCCTCGTGAAAACAAGCCCATATCTGTCACTGTCAGCCAGCTCCCATGCTGCTCCTCCACGAGCGAAAGGAAGCTGTCTAAAAGTTACGCTCCGCTCGGTGTCATCTGTCGTCGCCCAATGTCGGCGTGCATGTGAAAGCTACCCAGCTTGTTGCAGGGCCCCGCTGTAAACCCTTACCTTGGTGTTCATTTACATTCATCAGAGGGACGACGATGCTGATGACGAACGGTGGTTTTACCCTGAGAAGACGCCGACCCCCTCCTGCCCAACCCGCCTTGCCTCCATGAATCATCTTTCTGTCACCGCGGTGCTCGGTCACTCGCTAACTGGTTTCCGGTTCTGTTAGCGCCTGCCCCCTCAGTCATCACCATGGCGACAGCCAGTCTGCCCTCGTGCACCACCCGGCAACCATAAACCTTGTTTAGCTCTGTTTTTTTCCCCCCCACAATTCACAACGTCCAAATGAGCAGGTCACCCATGTTTGGGTTTTGGGTGTTTTTTCTTCTCCCTGATTTCCTGTGAAGATTCCTCAAAAAATGTCCTGGTTTCTAACCTCTCAGTGTCAGTTAGTTTTATTGTTTTTGCACTATAACCCATATATAGATAAATATGTGCATGTATATAGTGGTACATGTCATCAACATATATACCTTATGAACATAGGTACTCAACATTGTTCAGTATGAGGTTTCATGGTTTTGTTTAAATGGGTTTTACCAGAAGAGTGGTGTAGCATTAAGCATTAGCGCAGTACAGCTTCAGGACTGTTGGTTTGACACCCCCCCCCCCCTCCCCCGTGGCACATTGCCTCATTGGATCTGTGCTGTCCGCCAGGAGGGGTCAGGGGTCACGCTTTTTCAAAATGATTCAATCCCAGCAGGCTGAGCGTGAGGTGAGGTGGCTGTTTATCACCGCGAACCTTCATCTAACCGGAGTGGTTGTGAACTCAGTCCCCAGTGGAGCTGCACTCACACATTTGGCACCGTCAGCAGATGATAATGTTCCCCATATGAGTGACCTGATTGCTCTTGGACATGGAGCCATATATGTTTAAATATTTCCTGTTTATAAATCAGAAAGACATTGAACACAACCCATGATTTCAGAACAAATCCCCACATGAGCAGTAATAAAACAGAAGGTCACCCGCTCGCATTAAATACAGACCGACATCCAGGGTACAGCCTGGAGGGGACATTAGGACAATCACACACACACACAAATTCACCTGAAACACATATCTTTGGTTTGTGGTAGAAAACCAAAGCACCTGGAGGAACTCTAGAGGGACATGGAGACAACATGCAAGCTCACCACATACTGAGCTGGACTCGAACCCATATCTGAAGCTGCAGTCAAGGAGCTGTGAGACAGCCATGCTACCCGCTGTGTCACCCTGATGCCCCAGCAAAGCTTTTTTTAAATCACTTCTATCATATCCTGTTGGAACACTTTATTTTGCTGGCTATTTTATTGAAGTACCTTTCTCAAACGGACAACAGTGGGGACGCTTCAAGGACTTGATATAGCAGCCTTCCAGCTGTAAGTGTGTTTCCTTAACCGGGGCTCTGCCGGGCTGTTGGGAGTTAGAGGTGTTCAGTGGGGCAGCAGCTGCTGCAGGAACATGAGCAGCGCAGAAGGAATCAGGAATCGGTGTTGATTCATTGGGAGGAAAAAAATGGAAAAGATTAATGATCACATCATAAAAAAACATTGTACTGCAGAAGGACTATCTCAGCACGGATGTGATGAGGCAACTTGGTCTCAACCCTAGCCCCCCCTCCACACACACGCATTGCAGAGCAGAGTCCGGCCAGGACGTGTCCCAGCAGCCCCGGCCCTGCGGCTCTCCTCTCGGGCTCCCTGTTCCAACACATCCAGCCGTCTGTGGGGGGAACTTCCTTCCTCTCTCCTTTTTAATTTTAATACCTGCCTGTCAGCTCCCCCCACCTCCCCACCCAGTGGCCTGCCTCTGCAGCGCATCCCATAATTACCGCAGTAAAGCCCTTTCATTTTGCATCCTGCCAATTATCTCCGCTGAACACATTCAAATTGCTTCCAGTGAGTGGGGGGGGGGGGGTTGTGGGCCCTGGCTGTGGTCTCGGGGAGGGGGGGCCACACACCACACCCCCCCAGACCTCTTTCCATGCATGTCCTGGAGATGAGAGGATGGCCTGATTTGCCCCTTGTGTGGATCCATCTACTTGTATGATTTTGTGCAAATGTATGATTTTGAGGTGAAAGTAGTTGTTACCATAGTAAAATGAGTGGCATTTTAGGTTGTTAGATTGCAGGAGATGTTATAGGCTGTTGACACCCCCCAGCTTCATGGCTCCTGCTCCTTGGCTACTCCCTCACACTCCCAACTCTGTATTCGCACCACATTTGGAAATATTAGTAATAAAAACTGAAATTGCACCGTGACAAAGCCATTCAAAATAGAAGTGCTGAGCTAAAGTGGGGTGTTTGGGGGGGGTAGTGTACCGCTGCGGGGTGCTCACATGCGTGAGGCTTTGGCCTCCGACTCGCCACTCGGGCCACACACTCGCCTTTTGGTCACTTTAACTGATTTGATATGAAAGCGTCCTGCAGGAAGGCGGTGTCAGACACACAGTTGCTAAATGAGGAATGAGGGTCCACCAGGAGGGGGAGCGGAAGGGGGGGGGCATGCAGGTGAACTATCTCACCTCTTGCTCCCGCAGGCTGCACCCCATTTGGAACTGGAGCCAAATTGTCCCCAAGGTAGTAGGTGCTGTAGTGGTCAGAGCACTTAGAGGACTTGGGTTCAAATCAGACCTCCTGTTTTTGATCGAGGTACTTACCTTGAACCAATATGGTAAACATTACCCTGCTGCATAAATGGGTAAACCAGTGTGGCCCTCGTGTCAGATGGGCCTCAGTGGTAGGTTTTGGGAAGGGGGGCTATGGGAAGGTGATCTCCTGTGAAAGGGAGTCCTGTGAGTGTTTGTGGGGTATGAAGGGCTTGCAGCAGGGTGTGTTCAACGGGGTTGGTGTCCTGCTGGTGGGATGTGTGTGTGTGTTTATGCACTCATTTTCAGCACAGGGTATGGAAAATTGTTTATGGAACTTGCGAAAAATTGTGATGTTGTTAATGCAATAATTGCTAATAATATTTGTTGACTGTTACATTTAAATGTAGTACAACTAAGTTAATTAGTGCAATTAGGGTAACAGTTCAGTTGTAGTTAAAATCCTGAGTTACCGGTTTATTAGGTACACATATCTAGTAGTATGTGGCACCTCCACTGGCTTCCAGAACAGTACAAATTTGTCTCATTCACTTGTGTTGCTTGTGTCTGATTGTTCCCTCAATGTGATGCAAAAGGATCCCAGATTCATCTGACCAGGCAATTTTCACTGTTTAACAGTCCTGGTTTGATGTTTCTGTGCCCTCTGAAGATGGAAGTTCTTCACTGACAGCACTGGCACCTGACATGGTCTATGACTGTTGTAGTCCACTGGTGACATAGTCGGATAAGTGATGTGGTCTGAAATGACATTCTGCACAACAGTGTTAAATGTGGATGTGATTTACGTGGTTGTGGCCCGTCTGTTTCAGATTCTCGGAATTCACCTTTGACCCCTATGAGGCATAAGCTGTTTACATCCACAGTATTGGGCCTCACTGGTACTGGTGAGGCACTATAAGTGCTGAGTTGTGACAGACAGGCATTTCTGAGAGTTGTGGGGAGGGGGAAGGGGGCTACAGCCTCGTCCCATAACTGCTGTTGTATGTGTGCCGTACAGGTGTAGCTCCACTCCCTCAACCCAACATCCAGCCTGGGGTGCCCGATGCTTCCAGCATTGACTCCAGACCACAGTGACCCTGCTCTGGTCAGGTGGTTAATGACAGTTAATGGAGGTAAACAGTTGTGTACCAGAGAGCAGAAACCCCAGTGATCTTGACCCCAACCACCTCATGGGGTGGGACAGTAAGTACCACTGTCAACTTCACAGTGCCCTCTTTCAGGTGTTAAAGCCGTGCCAGCATACGGGTAATGAGATCGCCAGGAGGCCTGTGGGTGACAACGCTGGGAGGTGGGTTCAGGGGTCAAGCAGCCCATTAGGAATGAGGCTGGTGAGGAGGAGGAAGACAGAGGAGAAAAACAAAAGGGCGACTAATTGGAATGCCAGAGTGGGGGGGGGGGCTCACTTGGGTGGCACTTCCTGCTCCTCGGGTGGCCATTAGCACACGTGGCGGGAAGGACTTTCATCCCATACATATCCAGACAGCACGCACTATGGGCCCCTGAAATTAACCCCTTGTTGTCCTTTTAAATGTTGTTGTTTTTAACAAAAAATGATCCTGCTTCCATTCATCAGAGTCTGAGAACATGTGTTATAGGCTGAGTGACTCCTGCAAGTGTGTTTACTTCTTATTTTGCTCTATTTCTTTTAGTTGGTTTCCCAGGAGACAATCATTTGGCCTTCGAAGCATTAATCACTAATAAAAGAGACAGTGGAGGGATGGACAGAGGACACACTGGCGGGGTATCTGTCTGTATGTTTCTGTGTGTGTGTGTGTGTGTGTGTGTGAGTGAGTGAGTGAGTGAGAGAGAGAAAGAGAGAGAGAGAGCGAGACATGGCCTGTTTATCCTCATCCTCATGAATTGGGTGGGATCTGCCTGGAGGTACATGTCACTAATGTGTGTAGTTCTTGTGTGTGGCTCCGGCCTTCATTGCCAAATTGCTTGTCTTGCAGAAGGCTCTTGGCACAGAGCCAAATCCTGCAATGGAGGTCTGTATGCATGGGGGGGGCTCCTAGGTCCTTAACCATGCATGCACAGAGCCCCTTAGCCTGTACCCAGGCTTCCAGACTTCCGCCCACTAATTGAAATACGGGGGCAGGCTCTGCATGGGGGGGTCTCTTTGTGAGCCAGTTTACTGAAAGCATTTCCTGTGTTCACAGACAGGGGGGAGATTAAGAACCATGGGGGGCACATGGAAAAAAAATTCCTGACATTTCTTTTGTCCCAGGGACAGTGGTGCCCCAGCTCTGCGCCCACCAAGGGCCCGCCGTGCTAATGGGACCTGACGGCCTGTGGAAGGCAGGCACAGGGAAGGGGGGACAAATTTCGGCATCGCTCTGGCCAGTTTCCTCAGTTCACATGCCCCCCCGGGGTTGTGACGTGTGTGTTGTGTTTTACAACAGTATGAAGCTCATGGTAAGGAGTGGTAATAAATACATACAAATGTCACAACCCAACATCAGTCAGCAGTTGTAAAGGCAGTTGGGGGCTTCGTGGTTAGTGCTGTCACCTTGCGAGTCCCTATCCCACATCCTACTGCAGTACTTACCCTCAGCTGGTGCAGTAAAAATTACCCTGCTCTACATATCATTGTAAGCCAATCTCAAAGTGTACATTGTATTGGAAAACAGAAGCAACATATTTATAAACAAATAATAAAGTTGATTATGCAACATTTTAAGTCATCTTTGACAAAATTGTCAGCATAGTAATAATAAAATAGTCGGACAGAGTGATTCAAAAAGAATTGACCACTTTCATAAATGTGTTGCTTAGAAACTGACTATAATATCAACATGGTGTCTAAGCTAATGTGTAAAGGAACAGTTTCTTCTCAGTGATACAAATGCTCAATGTACAGTTCACCCTATTTAGAGGTTCAGTAAACCCTCTTTATGTCCAATCAGATTTGCTTATTGCAAAAATGATGTTTCCATTTCTTATGAATCGCTTTACAGTTTTGCGTTTTTCTTAATAGGTTTAATTATGCGAAACACCTGTGAAAAATCGGCAAATCTTAAAGCGACATGTCTCCTCCTAGGAATGCAGATTGATTTCCGAAACATTTATTGCTATGCAAGTGGGGTTGCAGGTGGGGGGGGGGGGGTAGTTTGGTATCTCTCACAAAGTAGACCCCCCAGGGGATTGGGACTGTATCTCATCTATGTGCCACATTGGTTCTGATGAAGAATTTCGAGAAGGTAGAGTGTCAGGAAGGCTTCAGTACCTGAAGAGATTTCTGAGACTTAGTGAAGCCAAAGTTAAAAGCGATCTTTTGACTGGATCACAGATCAGAGAATGAATGAATGAACTAATGAATAAGTGAACAAATGAAGGTTGGTGTTCAGAGGGAATGTTCGGTGAGAGCAAGAAAGCAGCCAGGTTTTGTGTTTGTTTTCTCTCAAATACCAATGCTGCAGATCACCATAAACCTGTTGAATGTGTGGCGCAACATATCAATGATACACACAGTGGCCACTTTATTAGGTACACATAGCTTTGTATGCACACACCTCACCCTGCACAGTGGTTCTGCCCAAGGTTGTGACTCGGTATACAAAGCAAACAGACCAGGTATAGAGGGATGACCAGTCGAGTGGACAAGACATGTGGTTTAAATGGCTTTGAACACGATCACTGCTGCTAGCTGCTCTGATTCCAGCATTTCAGAAACTGCCAACCTTGTAGGATTTTTCCACACTACAGTTCCACAAACATGACAGCACTTTACCTTACTTCACTACAGTAGCCTGTACTGTCCCACCTCTCAATCCAATAGAGCATCTTTAGGATGAGCTGGAATCTGATTTCAACAGAAAGAATGTGCCATCGAAACATCTGCAGAAACAGCAAAGCTGATAAACCACCATGGATAAAGAACTCTGTGGAAACAAGTCCAGCACCTTATCGCTGAATCCCTGCTCTACTGGAGTAAAAAGAAGGTCCCAGCGAACAGATGTACCTAATAAAGTGCCCTGTCAATTTGTAATAGGAATGTTTTTCAAACTGCCATTTAGATTTCTAACTTCTAGTCTAGTTACCAGCTTCTTCTGTTGAGATTGTGCTCGTTTGGAACAGATACACTGTGAAGTTGGGGACCAGACCCAGTCCCCACCCGGCAGCAGTTCCCACTCTCAGGAACGCACTCGTGACCGTTACTTGTACGTTTCCGGAGGCTGTGTGGATGTTCACACGTTGCACATATTGCGAAATGGGAGCCGCATGTTTTATGAATTGGGGATCGACAGCAATGCGTCGCACGGCAAAATGTTCTGGCGCTTGCTGGAGAAAACAAGTAATTATATCCGTTTTGGTGGCTGGCAGCTGTGTGGTATTTGTCGGCACCCCGACCCGTCTCCAGCGGCGACACGGCTCTCCTGCCGCAGGCCCCTTCCCTCTCCTCACAGCTCCTGTGGAGAAAACGGTGTGTGTGTGTAATTAATCCATTAATCTGGCCCTTGTTTATTTATATATTTATTGTAAGGGCAGAATCTTAGTGTGGCTTATTAACATTCAGATTGTCATGGATTTGATTCTCATACTTGTTTTTATTGTGAGTGAGTGTGTGTGTGTGTGTGTGTGTGTGCGCGCGTGCGCGCGCGTGTGCGCACGTGTCCGCTGCGTACGGCCCGTCCTGACAGCCTCCGCGTAGAGGGCCAGTTATGGAGGCAGCAGCGAGTGCCAAGCTGCGTGTTTAGGTTGGAAGTAGTGCTTCAGAAAGCTGCTCGAAAACAGGAAGTATCTCTGCACACTGATGAATGGCCTCCACTTCACCGGCAGGAACATTAGGCTTTGAATTCTGTAGTTGTTCTCCATCCTGGGGGTTCACAGGCAGGTGTGTGTGGGGTGGGGGGATTCTGTGGATTCCTGTGCGGCTGCTGATGTTGTGACAACAAGGAAGTCCATATTATTATATATGAACTTTTTTTGGCCCATTATTTGACCCCCCTCCCCTGCCCCACTCCCAAGGCAGAAACAGTGTCACATCACTGAATAAGGTTTTCTTGTCCCCCATCCTCAGCATGTGCCCCCTGGCAATGTGGGTCACAGTCGCTGCTCATCACAGTTAGTAATTATGATGATTTTGTTTTATATCATAAAGCAGAGAAGAGGAAAATGGTGGTGCTGGTTTGGTACCTGCAGCTGACCCGCTTCACCAACAGCAGAAGGTTCCCAGAATAACCCGGTTCCCTACACTGTTTACTGAATATGACCCCCTGTGGACAGCTGGTGTGTTTTCCACCACTGTCCAGCCCCGCTGTCACACACGGGGCGCTCGATAAGAGGGAAAATATGCAGCAGGTCGCAGGGTTTCTGCCACATGTATAAAGAGGGCTGCACAGGAAGTGTCCCTGGTGTGTTGGGCCGTGGAAGAGCGGCCACCCCGTCGCCCCATGATGACAGGAATGACGGAAAGTGCGCCTTCTCATGTCACCCTGACCCTGTTTTCCACAGGCCACATGCTGGGTTGCATTGATCCTTCCGGAAACAGTTTTTTTGTTGATCTTTCTGCTATTCTCTCACGCTTGCAGTGGTTTGATTTTAATGGAAAGTGGGAAGGGTTTTCTGGGCTGCTTCAGGTTTGTCCTGTTGGGTTTTGCGGGGAGCGACCACTTCTGTGATATGGGGGGGCTCAGGTCACTCACTAGATTCTCTGTCTCATGCTGTCACAAACTCCCTGTGTCCCTAAAAGCTGTTAAATCCTGTCTGCTTTCAAGAAGAGTCTGGAAACCCGTCACTTTGAGGTCTGGGCAACTTCCTAAGTTGGTCCCTCACCACCCGTTACTTTTTATACCCCCCTTTTCCAATTGAGGTGTAACCTGTATAGATAGCTGTTGGAATCTGTGGGTGGTGGAGGTGGTGGCGCCAGCTAAACTGCCTGTGTTTGTCTGTTTTCTGCTGATGCCATTCTTTTCACTCAGAGCTGTGTGTCGGTTTGGAGGAGAAGCACCTGCCAAATAATTTTGCATCATATTGACAGTGTAGCTGAAGAGTGACAAGTGTGAACTGTTTCCACGATGAGACACGTTCTTCCCTGAAAAATTGTCACGATTCCTTTTCCTCTGGAAATACAGAGCAGGACCCCCACTACACCCACCCCCACCCCTAAGGGGCTGCTATTTGGATTAGTTCTGGATGCTTAAATAATACCTCTGAGGCTACAGAAGACCAGGCCTTACTGAGCAGATCAGCAGCAGTGTGTCGGGGTGTAAACAGAGATCAAAGAGGCTACAAACCCTCTGCCACCCCCCAGTACCTGCAGCTCACCCATGACACACCCATGTCTGATGGTTTCAGCCGGTTCTCCTGTGGTCAGTGTGCCTGGGAGGATTCTTCTCCAGCCCAGTGGTCTCAGTAACCAAAGGTGGTTCATCAGAACCCCATGGAATCTGTGCATGTTGATGCCACCAGTGTTGATTCCATCCCAGTTGTACAGCCCTAGCTAAAGGTCTAACCCTCTGTCCCCCCCCAAGGCACTGATGCGCCCGGGTCGTCTGGACCGCATCATCTACGTACCTCTGCCAGATGATAGCACCCGGCGGGAGGTTCTCCAGCTCCAATTCCGCACCATGCCGGTGGCCAAGGACGTGTCGCTGGATGACCTGGTGCTGCAGACCGATAGGTACTCAGGTGCTGAGGTAAGATGTCCAGGACTGCTGCCCCTTTCGTTGTTTACCGAAAATCACAAGTCCCATGTCGAGGACACAGTGCTGATTTACTGTTCATTTTATTCCTTTTATCAACATTTAATGTGACACTTCTCGTTCGTCTCTGGTCTCTTGGACTGCGTGAGCCGAAGAGCCTGTCTCCTGCGATGGGGCTTGTTTGTTACACTTGGTCGTCTCCACCGGGGTAATGAGGTCTGTACCTAAAGCGAGTGCAAATGCTGGAGGAGCAGGTGGTGCCACACTTTGCTAAGGGTGAAGCCCATCCTTTGGCCACTAATGTTCACAAATATATTTTCCTAAAATACGAAAATCTTGCGCTGTACTATAGTAGCATTAATAATAAAAATAATATTTATATAGCTAATTGCAAAGCAGCTTCTCTAAGTGCTCTACAGTAAAGAAGAAACATACATGGGTCACAAAATGATGAGAGAAAAAGGAGCGGAAAGAGAGATTTTGAACTCGTGGGTCCTGATCAGTTGTGTGTTGCAGTGCTGGGGTGTGTGTGTGAGGAAAAGGGCAAAAGGCAGAGCTTCACACCTTCCGCAGCATCTCCTCACACACAGTACAGGAGTCCCCGGGTGTGTGCTGAGGTGTGTGACTGCAGAGTTGTGTGTAGCTCTGTACGCCACTAAGGGCAGGCGTCAGTCTCCCGCCGTTCTGGGAAAATAAATATAACATGTTGCTCATGTGAACTTACTAATATAATTAATACTTTTCCAGTTTAGAGTATTTGTAAGTGTCCTGCAGGTTAGTGCGTCCTCGTGTTTGAAGGACGTTCAGAGGACAGCGAAACTGACATCAGGCATGTTGATAATTAGCTTGAGCAGCAGGTGGCGCAGTGGTTAGAGTCGCCCTCAATCAGTGAAAGGACTTTCTGCTGTTGTGCCCTTGATCAAGGTGTTTCCCCTGCATTCATACAGTAAAAATTACCCTAAATCAGTGTAAACAGCTCCATGGACAAACCTCACTCTGCAAGTTGTATTGGAGAACGGGGAGAGATAGATGGATAAATTAGTAATATAAATTAACAGTAATATAAAGTTAAAGCTGTTGGTGTTTCTGTGTCTCAGCTCTGCTGCTGGAGATTTACTGGCCCGACTTTCTGACGGCTGTAATATGAGAACATCTGTCTCACTGTCACATGAAAAATTGGTTTTTGGAAAACGACCTGAATTTTTTTTTTTTTTGTTTTAAATCTTTGCAGGGTCGAGTTTCACTCGTGTTCAAAACTGTCTGAGATGACGAGCCTTAAACTGCAGTAATTCTGAGGTAGCTCATATCAGTATCAATCATCTTTTATGCCATGTACATTTATTTTTACTCACTCAGCTGATGCTTCTCTTTAAAGCAACTTGTACAATTTACCCATTTATACAGCAGGGTAAATTTTACTGTGTCAACTCAGGGTAATTATCTTGATCAAAGGCCCTACAGCAGGAGTGGGGATTGAACCCAGAGCCTTTGTGTCCAAATGTCACGATTTTAAACACTGCGCCACCTGCTGCCTTAATGTGAGTGACAAAAAATTATTCTTCAAAACAAGCCTTTTTATTTTACGTTGATGCGATTGTGGTGTTATTAATTAGAGGAGAATAATTGTTATTTGTTCCTAAAATTGGACAAATGTGCTGTCCCCGGAGCCAGTGAACACAGGTGCTGATGTGGGGGGCCGGGTGGCTCATCTGATAGGAAGGGCTGAACGAGAGGAAGACCGACATAGACAGAACATCTCTGGTCCCGCCAGCAGGGTCAAGCTGTTCACTGAGAACTTCCAGAAGGCACCAGCATTGTACCTCCATTGTCCCAAGCGTTTGTAGACCCCCTGCCCCGGAAACAGCCCGAAACTGTTTAGAAAACGCACTCATTTAATGTCGATGAAAAAATAGAGCACAATGGTGTCACTGTTGTCGTGTTTATCCTCTCACAAGACAAACGGTTCTCCTCACACCTGCTGTTTTCTTTCCTCTCGGTTTGGTTCAGGTCCAGAGTGCTATTTTAGTGACGGGTTTAAGTAAAAGTCGTCCTGAGGAGTGTTTTTTTACAGTGCTTCCAGCTTGCACTGTGGCGCGCGGGGGGGGGGGGTCACGCTGAAACCAGCTTAGTCCGTGTGCAGTTTTGTGTGGGTTCCCTTCCGCTGCTCTGGTTTCCTCCAATAGTCCAAAGGCATGCTTTTCAGGTGAATCGGTGATCTAAAATAAGTGTAGAGTCTGTGGAAGAGAGACAAAGTCCTGTCGTGGACTGCCATCCCGTCCATTGTGTACCCTGCCTCGCACCGTTTCCCTGGTGACCCGGCTACTAAGGACGGTGGATGAACTGGCCATGTGGTGTAAGTCGTCCACACCTCTCTGTCTGATGTATGTCAGCCAGGACTTACAGCAGTAATACCACGTTTCCCAGAAGCCCTTGCCAGGGATTACCGTGTGTATTTTAACACCACTGGGGAAAATGGCGACAACTCGTATTAATGTGAACTTGGTTAATTATGAAATGATTGATTTGCAATTTCTTACAATTAATTTGTATAGTAATGTCTCAAGAATTTGTCCTTCATGGGCCACTTCTACTGTTGCTGATGCAGCTGTGACCTATGACTTCTGAGGCCCCAATTGTGAGTGGAGAACAGGAGGCTGAGTAGGGGGGGGTCTTATTTTCTTGGAAAGTAGTTAGATTTGCCGCTTTGTACTCAAAGTGCATGGGTTCAAATCCCGCTTCTAGTTGTTATGATCAAGGTACTTGCAGCGGAATTGATACAGTAAATGGGTAAATCAGTGTAAGTGATTCTGGAGAAAATGAAGTGTGTCCTTTGCGCGGGGGGGGGAATGCCCTGGAGTCGTAGAGGAAGTTATGGAACAGGTACCCTCCTGGTGTGGCCACCTGGTGGTGGGAGGAGGGGGAGGGGTACGAGGCAGCTGAGGGTCTTTCAAGCGCCTAAATAGCGTAAGGTAACGCGACACCTCAGCTCAGGGCTCTTTGTCAGGCTGAGCACACAGGAGACGCACACCTTGGGGAGCAGCTGCCGTGCAATGAGCCTTATCCTGTCGCCTGACTTCCCCGGGTGTGTGTATGCATACGCGCATGTGTGAGAAAGCACTCAAGGCAGCTGTCCTCACACACACCTCCGCCCCAGAGCAGGAGCAACTGGTACGACTATAGTGTGGTAACGGCTTCTGTGGTTACACTGGTTTTGCCCTTTCTTTTTTTCCTTGAGGGACAGAGAGCAACCAAAGTGTCCAGTGTGGTTGAGCCACTGATGGCCGAGAAGCTGTGTCACCGCGCGCGCGCGCACACACACACACACACACACACACACACATCGCAACCAGTGCGGGTGTGTTTGGTAAACATGCCACCTCGGACAGCTTTCATTCCCCAGATGAAGGGGTGAAGACAACACCACACCACCCCCAGCCGCTGTCACCTTCCCCCAGCCTCACCGCAGGTGTTACTACCCCCCCCCCACCCACCCCACGGAAGCTGCTGGCCTGTTTGCATTCCTCCTCCTCCTGTACGTTTATCTGCCTGTTCTTGGCTCCTTTTGTGCCCTGGCAGTATAAACACCTTTGTGTTTGAGGTTCTGCTCGAGTTTGACCTTGCAGCGCATTCTTCAGTCTCGCCGTGTTTGCTTTCTGGGGCCGCCGTCCTCCCGCTGGATCCTGGGACACCTGGCAGTGTCCACACGCCTCAAACCCTGTTGGGGACCCTGCTGTAGGACTCTGGAGAATCAGTTGTCAATAATGTGTGGAATTGCTATAAATTATTGCCATAACAGTAATATATATGATACAGAGAGTTTGGCTGTGCTGGAGGTCTTTGTGGAGCACGTTAAAGTGCACAGTGTCATCCAGAAAGTTGTCTCTTATGTAAACTCTTGCACATGATCAGAGCACAGCTTGTGTGTCTGATACCATCATGTTGCTGGTTCACATCCCTCAAGTAGCTACCTGTAGAAGTGACGTTCAAACAGCAAATACCCAGGTAATCACAGCAGGTGGTGTTGGACTCATTTATGCAGCTGTCAGGAGAGAGATGGCTGTGAAGGTGAGGTGTTTGAGATGCATTCAGCTCTCAGGGCACAAACTGAGGTCCTACAGACTTATTTTTGGACCCCTTGTTGGTGGGACCACCAATCTCTTGCAACCTGTCCACTCAGCAGCCTCTCCAACCTTTGTGTGTAGAGCGGAGCCGATGGGGCCGGACCACGATCCTTCCCCGGGACAGCAGTGCTTCGCCGCCCCCAAACTCAAATGCATCCATGCTTGGAAGCGCGCAGGCATTTTAACCGCCCCCCATGCCCCTGAACCCCCGCACCCGCTGCCTGATTATCTTAAATGGGTTTCACATGGGACTGAGGTCAGGCCTTATTTCTCTTGGCTTGTCCCTGTTGCTGCAGACACTTCCTCTTCGCCTTCAGAGGATGAAACATTTTATTTCTGGCCGAACCCGCACCCGTGCCCCGCCGTTTGATTTATACATTATTTAATTTCCTCCAGAAAATTGGAAGCAGGGCTTTTAGGAATGGAAGTCAATATTTTTCATTTGCTTAAGAACCCTTTCAGGGCCAATGTAATCATGGGCGTGAGATGTCCGCTTGATTGGGCCGACTTTGAGCGGGAGGAGAACGCGAGTGTTTCCGTGATGTGTGTGACGGGGCGGCGCGCGCCGAGTTAGTCTCTCTCACACACACACACACACACACACACACACACACACACACGGCTGACAAGATGTCAAGCCCTCAGTTAGTGATTTTATTACTATACATCCTAACCGACATGCTTATCCACAGCAGCTTTGAGCGTTTACAGAGTGTATATTTTACCCGAGCAACTCAGATTGTTTCTCCATCAAAAGCATTAACAGCAGGGCCCTTGAACCAGCAACCCTCTGGTTGCAAGTCCTCATATTTTAACACCATTCCCAGCATTGATCCTTATACAAATTTGTTAAAAATACCACCTTTAACTGCCTTTAGATTAAAAAAACACATCTGAAATTCCTGCTGGTGTTGGCAGTCATTTTCCCCACAAATGAACTAATAACTCACACGGCTTTTCCACTAAATGCGCTTTAATGGGTGAAATGCAGACCAAGAAATATTATTGCGAAAGCTCTCAATAAATCACATAAATGGATATGAAATGCAGTGCAAGGAAATAAAGAGAAGAGGAATTGCGGTTGGAACAGTAAGAGGTCGCAGTGTTTGGCTGTAAGTATTTTCTCTGTGGGTGACGGAGACGGTCAGATCCACTTTAAACCTGTTTAATCTCCAACTGTAAACTGTTTATCATAACAGGCAGTGACTGTTATTGTAATAAGCAACAATGATCGTTCCATATATATCGGATTTTAATTGTCTGAAACTGAGAGCAGCACTTGTCCCAGGTTTGCATAAATTGAGGGGAAAAAAAATACAAATACAAAGAAATCCAAAACAACTTTTTTTTTTTTGTTTTACATCTTCCTTTCAACAAAAATATTTGTTTTTGGTTAAAATGTCTTCCAGTTTGTTCGGTAATTATGTTGCCATTTGGTGAATTTACGTGGGTTTTCATTGAGAAAATATGGAAAAACGGAATTTTCGCATCATTACCGTTGCTGGACGTTTCGCCCTGTTTTTTTTTTCCCCCCATCAATGATAAAAATAAACTGACGTGCGAGTTTTCCCTCCGTCTGTACAGAACCGAGTGGAGGTTTTACCGTCAGTGAAGCCGAGAAGGAACACTCTCCACCGGGCAGGGGCTGCTAGGATTGGCTCCAGGAAGCCTTATGGGAACCGGGACCCTGCGGGGGGGGGGATGTCGTAGGGGAGGTGGAATCGCACGGGGCCTCCAATTGGGTGACCGTCCACGTGCCAGCCGTGATGTCACCCAGCAGCCCCGGGGCAACCCCTGCGAAGAGGGGGTGCTCACCGCAGGGGCTGCTTTCTGGGGGTGGTCACAGCTCCCTTCCCTGCTCAGCCGAACAGCAGAAATAAATGTGACCACCAACCTGTAGAGATGTATCATTATGGTCACGCATGGCCCCCTCAGCCCCACCCCCTTCTCCTGTGGTCGGCAAAGATGACAACGGACATAATCTCCTCTCCTCCAACACGTTTAGCGCCAGCGGGGCTCCAACGGGGAAGGATCTCCGAAGGCCGAGACCCCAGGTGCAGTTTGCCTCCATCGAGGTCCGCTGGGCTTCATCTACACCGGCAACTCGAAAGTCCCGAATGAGCAGCTGGAGGCACAGAGGCCTTGTGGGGGGGGGGCACGGAGGTCTGGTGTCCTATAAAGCGCACGCAGGATTTCCCTGCTGGTACGTTTGCCCAGCAGGCTGATGGGAAGGAGAGCCGTCTTCTGATCGAGGTGCAGCTGAGCAGAAGTTTCCTAAAGCTGCAGGAAGTGGAAACTGCTTATTTTTGTGGGAGGTATCATTATGGAGCCTTACATCCTTTGCAGCTGGCAGAGGTCGAGATTATGATTATTATTTATCCAGGATTGCTTGTTTTCAAGTCTTTATTTTTAATTTGTTCCGAAGCAGCGTGTATTAGTGTGTAATTTACCTGGGTCCAGAGCCGGTGCAGCCAGGTGCTGCGCAGCTGTGGCCACAGCAGAGTACTGGTATAGATCGTCCGTTGCGGAGGGAGGAGGGGGGTCTGCGAACTGGTGCTGCGATTGACAGCCTGGAGAACCAACTGTCAGGGGCCCCGCGGGGGTTCCGCCCTCAGCCCCCCTCGACCCGCCCGGCTCCGTCCGGCTGCGCGGTAAATTTTGCAGCCGACTGAGGGAACGGACCTTTCGGACCGTGTCGGTGCCGACAAACCGTTCCGTCATTTGGTTTTTAACTAGCAGTATTGTCTGCACTAAGCAGGAACCTATGAAAATAACATTGGATTTAAAAATAAAGGTTAGAAAGAAACAAATTTAGATGCGATCATGCGAAACAGCCTGAGATTGTTCCTGCTGTGTTGAAGTGCTGCAGGCCTGGTTTTACACTCTGCAGTACCGCTCAGCAACCCCCCCCCCCCCCCCCCCCCCCCCCCCCCCCCAAAAAAAC
>UFQX01000548.1:0-31303 GCA_900497675.1 Arapaima gigas | reverse complement strand
CCCCCCCCCCCCCCCCGACACACACACTGCATACCTCATACTTTCATATCTCAGCCTCAGGACAACAAACGGTGCTCCGTGACTGATGGGAAGCCCTTCAGAGAAAAATCCGCGTTTGCCACTGTTTACAGAGTCTGCAGCTTGTTTTGCAGTCGCTCAAAACAAAGAAGAATCGATTTCCCCACATCTGGCCGGCACCTGTCAGCACTGGGATGAGCAAGTTTGTCTGTCCGTGATATATTCTGCTCTACACAATGATCGGGGGGGAATGTCACACCTGGGAGAGTTGTGTAAATATGTGGTTTCGCGACACTACAGCCGACCTGGTGGAGAAGGTCAATTTCACATGCTTCTTCCAAGACTTGAAACTGCAGCCTGAAGGACAGCAGGTGCTATATTAGTCAAAGACGTGGGTGTGGAACCAAAGTGTTGTTGGTTGAGGTCCCCAGAGGCACCTCTTATCGGCCGTTTGCTTGAGGAAACCATTATAGTGACTTTTGAGCGGACGTGATTGATGCTTGTGATACGCGTCTCAAACGGAGTCAAACGTCCATCTGAAAGGCCAGGTTCTCGCTCCGGGGTTTGATGGCAGGCTGTGGGTGGCACACAGCAGTGAGGAGCTAAACTCCTGATGTTTCTTGGATGTTGCTTTTGTGTCTTTTCCAACACAACCTGAGCACGTCGGACAGGTGAGTCCCGGTCGCCAGGCCGCGTTTTTTTATTTTGGCCTCAAGCTGCGCCACAGCTGCTCTCGCCAGCCGCAGCAACGGGCCGTTTTTTTTCTTGTTTGGTCAACGAAAGAAGCAAACTGACAACGTTGAGGCTCCAGAGGTTTGGTTTAGATCAGTTTTGTTGGTTCTGTTTGGCGTTTTCCGCTTTGGCCGAGGTTCACGTGGCCTCGCCTGTGCTCCGTCTGCGCTCTTCTCCAGCGATTCGGGGAGGTGGGGGTCCTCGCCGAGTCTCGCTCCTCCGTGCTGTGATCTGTGCTCTTCCGCCCCTCGCAAACATCTGCTCAAGTATCGTATTGCAAGTTTGCAAAACAAAACACCAGTGTGAAGTAAACGGTGACAGGAGCCAAAGAACGAGAGCGTTAACAAACGCTCGGCACCCTCGCTGCTGCCCACAGTCGCACCCAGCGGGATGAGTCTATTTTTAGGCCCTTGCCGGTATGCGTGGGAGTGTCGTCTTCTTAACTCTTCTCTAATATTTGTTAATGTTTGTTCTGATGTGCCAGGAGGCTGCGTGTCTTTGCCAAATAGGTTGATGCTCATCAGCTTATAGACACAGAGCTGCTCTTAGGGCTGAAACCTGAGGAGATGCATAATAGCACAGGTATTTTGACAGTGAAATGCAAGTCAAAAAGTGTCAGCAGGCACTCCTGTGCATTTTTCACCTGGGGCTTGGAGTGTTTCCTTGTACCTGTCATCGTTATTTATTATTTTCACTTATCTAGAGCCATGCGCAGAGTCCAGGTTCACACGTTCCTCCAACTGGATGTTTGCTGAAGATATTAGTCGAGCATTTCTTGGTTGTTCTCCTCTGCTTAGATTTGCACACACTCACCTTGCAAATGAATTCCCGTCTTTTAGTACTTTGCATACATACAGTAATGCCCGGATTAGCGCTTTAGATGTGTTCTTGAGAAATGGAGCTAAATGAAAGAGGTCATTAATAGGGTGTATGGCATAGATGAAGGTATGTGCTTTGTAGCAGGTCAGTTTAAGCTAAAATACACGCATGCATTTTTTTCTTAAATTTGTTCTGCAGAGCCTTGTTTCAGAAAAAACCACGGTACTGTTTAAATTTTTAATTCTGCGCATTCATAGAGTACATAATGAAAAGTAAAAATGCATTTGGGACAAATAAGAAGGAGAGCAGGGAAGTAAAATTAAAACACCAGTAGGGTCAGGCTGCCACCCATCTTCTAGTTGCTTTTTAAAGAAAACGCAGGTAGAAATACCATGTTATGCTGCACTACAGTGTCACTCTGGAAGTTGAAAATTGTGCAGCACAGTACAAAATAGGTTAGTTATACTTTTAATTGTGGCAAATAAACCCAGGAAATTCAATTTTTTGGATAAAAAAGTAAATGTAAAACTGCAAATTGTGATAAGTTACTGAAAAGGTCAAAGTGAAGAAGCTCTGCAGGAGGCGATGCTGTGTGCTGTGAGGAGAAATGGGCACAGAAGCACGGCTGCCAAACACCCTCTGGAAACATGCTGAGCTTTTTTTTATAGTACAGGCAACAATTTGTACTGTCTGTGTGCGTCATGCGTTCTTCCTGTGCTTCAACACGCTGCTGAAAGGGTTTGTTGTCTTTCCTGTTGCAGATCGGCGCCATGTGCAGGGAGGCCGCGCTCTTCGCCTTGCAGGACGACATCCGGGCCCAGTGCATCATGGGAAGGCACTTCAAGAGGGCCCTTGCTGTCGTGAAGCCGAGGATCCCGGATTCACTCATCCAGTTGTACAGCCGCTACCGGCAGCAGAGAGGCTTGGCCGATCCGTGAAACTCCAGGAGGCTGTAACAAGAGGCCCAGTGAGTCGGCGCTCCTACCGCGGCGCGAAAGTGACTGTCGAGGGCAGAGATACCCTTTACCGTGGTACTCGCTGTAACCGGGAAACATGACTTTCTACCAGAAAAGCAGAATAGAACTCAAAAATCACAGCATCTGGGAGCCCGGTGGCTGGGTGCCTGTGTGTGTATTTACCTGCTTTCTGTGCTCAGCTTCAATAAATGCTGCCGTTCATCCTCTTTTTTTGTGGCTTGTTTGTTATTTTGTCTGTGAAGGTTTAAGAGTATGCAAATATGCTTATTTGGGCACGTTTTACTTTTGGGTTACCATAGTTACCACAAAAGCGTTGCTTGTCTTAAATGCCATCCACAGACTTGCCATTATTATGTATAGGTCAACTTTACCACAGACCGTTTGAGTGCTTCTACACACGTCGGATATAAAGTTTGTAGTACATTTTCGAACAAAAGTGTTAAGATGAACTCATCGAAACTTGTATATTTCTTCATTTATAGCAATCTAGTTATGGTTTAATAAAACAACGGCTTAACAGATAAAGCCTGCAAAACCAGCTGCGTGTTCAAAGTGGATCTTGTCACTAATTATTAGTAATGCATTTTTAAAAAATTAATAATGCTTATCAGGTTTCTCGCAGAGCCGAGGGAAAACCTTGAAGAGTCGTGCGTTTTTGCAGCTTTTGAAAATGATGCAGCTCCGTGGCGGTCAGAGTCACGCTGGAAAAGCTCCTGCGGGAGGTGATCCTGAAGCCAGGCTGTCCCTCCCTGCCCTGGTCGCTGTCGGCCGCGATGCCTGACGGACACGGCAGACTCGGACCTCCAGGAACGGACCGCTCTTCTCCTTTGCTCTCTGTCCGCGGGCGCTTCTTAAGGTGGCGCCCACGGGCCACTTAAAATACCACCTAAGTTTACTTTGGAAATTGTATTTCGACATTTGAACAACACGGCGCTCGACCAACTCAGCGCCAATTTAAATATGCAACATCAGTTCTCTTTTTCCTGGTCGGTCCATCAAATTAATTTATTCAAATATCTGGGGAAGAACAAAGAATTTTTGCTATTTTACCATCAGATAAGAGTCAACGAAAGTCTGGTCTTGAGTTTCCGTCACAATGGGCCATTATTTCTGAATCACAGCAGGTACGACAGTCGGCCTTCCGCCACAAAAGCAGCAACGCCCTCCGTGTTTATTGTCCGGCCAACTAAGTCCTCCTTAAGCGCTTCCCCGCCCCCCTGCGCTGCCCGGCCTCCCGCTATGGGCCAATCAGGAAAGAGCGGATGCGACGTATCCTTTTTCAGCGGCCGGAGTGGACCAATGGGCGGCGGCCTGCGGAACAAACACACAGCCCCGCATTCTCCGCATTCTCATTCATTCAGTTGCTGGGGCGGGCGGCGCGCGCGTCACACACATACACACTTACACGCACGCACGCGCGCGCGCACACACAGCTTCGCGGCGGCTCGAGACGGCAGTCCGAGTATCGCAGAAGGTTTTCCACGCCACTAAAGCAGCGCGAAACCTGACGCGCACTGCGGATATAAGTTTGATTTTGTCGACTTTTTTCCTTTACCGTCCTTTTTCCCCCCTTGCGCCCAAATAGGTTTAATTGTTTTTGTTTCCTGTCGATTTTTTCGTCGCTGTCGCTGCGCTTCACAACAAAAACAAGTGCTGAACGACTCGGTTATCGGCGCGCCGGGAGCGCGGCGCTGCAGAACCTCACCATGGATTTACCGCATGTGGAGCGCGTGGCTGTATAAATGCTCACATCTGGAGAGAATATTGTTCTCACGCGGTTGGATGTACGGCGCTCTGAGCTGTGATCGCGCGCGGACTGTGTGTGTGTTCCCCTTCATGGATTCTACCCCACGGACGGTGACCAGCAGGTGAGTGTGTTCCTCATCGCGCCTGACCCGTGTGTGTCTGTACTGAACGATCACGCGATCGGCGCGGGAAGGAACGAATTAACCAATAAACAAGGGAGCGGTTTGCGGGACGCGGCTGTCCGTGCACGGCGCGCGCTCCGAGTCTCATTTGACATGTGGTGCAACTGCCTGGGAGCTGCGTGAATATGCGGTTGTTTTCGGTGCGTGCTGATGGGGTCGGCAAAGGAAAGCAGGCGTTTTCTTCACGCTGAGATGATCGCGGAGCTCGGCACACACACCCCTCCCCCACGGGGCTTGTTTTCATTCATAACTTTACTCCTTCCGCTGCGATCCGTTTATCAATCGCCCCCCCCCCCCCCCGGGCTGTCGTCGCAGGGGGCGCCGCTGCGCTTCTTTCCTCCGCTCTCCCGAATTTCCTTACAGCCCGACAGCACGTTAGAGCTGCTGGCCACGACGCTCGGACCCTTTTCCACGCAGCGAGTCTGGGCGAGGGGGCTTCGCTATTTCGGCCGCGCGGCGACCAGGTAAGGGCCGCATCTCTGCCCCACCACCGACAGATAAAGTGCTCGGTCGGGGGTGTGCTTTTCACGCGTTGTTCTCCACGCAAAGATGCGCGACCCTCAGTCCGAGGTGCACGGAGGCACGCGATGCAAACACTACTTTTACTCAACATTTAAAGGTGATGTTTGCAGTGACGTTTGGCGGGGTGTTTCGTGCGTCTCTGCAGCGCGACACGCTGAAGGTGGCGCGTGTTCCGCTGTGCGTTGCTGTGTTGCGGTGTGACATACAACGTGTCGCATGCGTCCCTTCCCCATTGTCAGGGCCTCAAAGGAGCGGATCACATTGTCGCGCTGTGTGTCGCACTGTGTCCTTGTTCGCCTGCACCCCCCTCCCCGCGCGCCATACACATGGAAATGAGCGGGGAAGTGTTTGGCGTGCAGTGCGGATGTGTGCGTGTCCAGCGGGGGCCTTTAAAGTCCTTCACGGTGAACCTCGGCGACCTGCCCCACTGAGAACTTTGACAAAACCGCCGTGGGCAGTGCGACGCCTCCTTCTGGGTTTCTTATTAGATGAAGAAGGTTATTTCAACTGTGCTGCTTTTTCTGGATTTCCTGAGCAACGCGCAACTGGTCTGAACGTGTCGCTTTAACGTTCTGCATGCTGTAAAGTCCGATCCCAGCAAAGTCACACTTTTATCCTGGCACGTCGTCATCGTTGGGGTCCCGGTGGTGGAGTGCAGTTGTGGAGGGAGAGAAGTAGGACTTTGTGGCTCATTTTAACATCTAACAGCTTTGCAGCGGATGGCTTCTCTCACAGTTTCACTCTCGTTTCGGTTCGGTGTTGCAGGATCTCAGATGCATGCCAAGCCCGTGGTGAACATCGGCAGTCCTGATCACCCCAGATGGAGCTCCAAAGTCAACATGGCCCGGGCGCTTCGATAGTCGCGACCCAGCAGCCGTCCTCGGGCGGCAGGCAGAGGCTGGACTACGAGCGGGAGCTGCAGCACGCCGCCATTCTCTCCCTGGACCAAATCAAGGCCATCCGCTCCAGCAACGAGTACACGGAGGGCCCCTCGGTGGCCAGGAGGCCCACGGCCCGCACGGCACAGAGGCCCGAGAAGCAGGAGAGGACGCACCAGGTCATACACGTCAATGTGAACAACAACTACGAGCACCGCGTGGGCAGCCCGCCGGGACCCTACCCCGGCACGCGAGGGCCCGTGCTGAGCCGCTCGACCAGCACCGGGAGCGCCGCCAGCTCGGGCAGCGGCAGCAGCGCCTCCTCCGAGCAGGGCCTCCTCCCTCGCTCGCTGCAGCCCCGGCCCGGGCCGGCGCAGCGCGCGGAGCGCCCCGTTCGGACGCAGCCCAAGGCTCCCGCCCCTCTGGAGGACTTGCTCAAGCCAGCGGGCTGGGGGGACGCGTCAGGACATCGGTTCATCTGCGAGCGGTGCGGCAGGTGCAAGTGCGGCGAGTGCACGACCCCCAGGACCTTGCCCTCGTGCCTGGCCTGCCGCGGGCTCTGCCTCTGCTCGCCCGAGAGCGCCGTGGAGCACGGCACCTGCATGTGCCTGGTCAAGGGCATCTTCTACCACTGTTCCAACGACGACGAGGGCGACTCGTGCGCCGACAGCCCCTGCTCGCTCTCCCAGTCGCACTGCTGCTCCCGCTTCCTCTGCATGGGACTCATGTCTGTGCTCTTCCCCTGTTTACTGTGCTACCCTCCAGCAAAAGGCTGCGTGAAAGCCTGCCAGGGCTGCTACGACCGGGTCAGTCGCCCCGGCTGCCGCTGCAAGAACTCCAACACGGTCTACTGCAAGCTGGAGAGCTGGTCGCCCAGGGGCCAGGAGAAGCCCTCGTGATTCTCGGTGGTGGAGAAAGATCGTGACTGAGTATAATGAGAAAAAAAAAGTAATAATAATAATAACAATAATAATTGGTGTTTTTTCGAGCATTTAAGCACCTCCCGCCTGCCTCCCTTCCGGGGGATCCCGTTTGGAGCAAGTGTGGAGTATGAGACCACTTTCTTCAGGACCTTTCTCCGAACCAGTGTTTGCCTTAGCGTTCCTTTGTGTCGTCTTCAGCTACTCATTAACACTCTTGACTCGCTGTAAAGAATTTCCTTTCATTTGGGCCGAGTTCTCCAGCACTCCGTGTGAGAGCAGCCTCTCACCAAATCTGTGAAGGACTATCTAGACAATATGTAGCTGTTACCAGACATCCATAGCAACCAGGATTGTTTTTATGTAATCGGTTGGTACTGCATTAAAGCTGTGGTTAACTCTGTTCTTTTGCTTTAGTGGCATTTTTTGTAGTATTTCTGTTGGACTTTTCCCCCCGATTTCCAACATCTACGTTCCTTCTGTGGCATTTTTTTGTAAATTGTATGTATAAATCCTAAAGATAATTTTGGCTATTTTTTAAAGAAAAGTCTGTTAAAACATTTTGTTGTAAAGAATATTTATTATGTGAAGCTCTATTATTTTATGATATTTATTGCAGAAGACAGTCTTGAAAATTTACTCATGTCTGAATATAACAATATCAATACTTACTGAAATTAAAGGGTGGCACAAAAGAAACTATGTTAACTATAATACAGAAAATATATTAATGAATGAAAAATACACACTGCCTTGTGTCTTTTTTTAATCTGGTAATATGGGTGTCTTTAAATTCCGTGAAGGTTTTGGGTCGTGCTGCTATGAAATGTCTAAGGTTTGGATTTAAAGCAAAATATTCAAAAAATAAGCAAAACAGTCTGTGCTCCCACAAACTCTGGTGTCAATAAGCAGAGGCCTTATGTAAGGAGGCAAACTGCTGTGCTGTGTAGCTGTGCTTCTGTGGTAAAAGTAAGGCTGTGATAATGGCCAATATCCCGGATATTTTGTGTTTTCATTATGTTTTGACACTGATAACTGTAACACGCTTGCTGAATATACTATAATGGAATAATCTTGCAGTTATTGGCCAAATTCAGTCATGTATCCGATGCCTTCCCCCATTTCTGCCTTTTATGAAGGTTCTCACGTCTTTGTGCTGGTATGTTAACGTGAGAGCGTGAGAGAAAAATTACAAGCCCAGCTATAACCAGAGTGTGTCTAACAAAACCAAGGCGTGGGCAGGACAGCACGAGAAGGTGAATGTTGTTTTTCCCAGTGAGGAAGGGGAGTGTCTGATTCACACCGAAAAGTCTTAATCTATATCAGCGGTCAAAGTTCCAACACGTACGTGTGGTTGTAAGAACTCCGGGCCACTTGCTCCGAGCCAATAAACCTGCTTTTTATGGTTTCCATTTTGATGCCAAAGTTGCCAGCGACATCCCAGTTGGTTGGTAGGGTTTTGGTGTGATTCGGTCACTTGGGCGAGCTCTGTATTCCTGACGGGGAAGCTACCTGTCTGGCGGATAACAACCCAACAGAAAGCTGCTCCACTTTGGCGGGCAACACAGGCAGGCGACTTCTATAAATGTGAGGGCTTCCTTTCAAAAGCCAGAGTGAGTAATTAACCACAAGGTATTTTTAGATTTCTATGGTGCAGCCCGGGGGCCGGCGCAGCGGGGTTGGTGGACTGCGATCTTGTGGCATTTTGTATAACTGTAGATCTGGTTGTTCAAGGTAAACGTAAATAGCAACGAAAAAAACATTTTCATTTAAGCATACATTAATAAAAAAAAAAAAAAATCTTAAAAGACTCTGCATCTTCATGTGTGAATGAGGCGGTTGGCGCTGCTTACCTGGTAGGTCTGAGTGGCGTCACTTTGTGCCGGTCAGCGGTCTTCAGTCACAGAACCTCCTCCTCCTCCTCTAAATGGACTGGTCTCCAATTTCTCTTTTTTTTTGGGAAGCAGGAATGCACCTTTTGTTACTATGAATAGTTTAGTGCGGATTAGCGGTTTGCCAATTTCCTGTTACCTTTCAGAGCTGCAATTGGAGCCCCATTTGCTGCTGGCTCCTGGACAATTGCAGACAATAGGAGACTTTTTTCAGGCTTCACTTCGGAGGCCTCGTACAGAAGGGAAGTGACTCAAGCTGTATTTTACAGGTAATTAACTGTAGATAATGTTTGCCTGGGATTTGGAAGCTTGGCAGAGGCAAGACACAGCGCCCACATTACTGTACACCTTTATCCAGGGGATTTTATGTGTACACACACAGCAGGAACAAGGCTGGGAGCACCACCCTCATGTATGTGCTTTAGCTCCACTGAGTACCGCTTCTAATTCTTTTGGTCCCCCAATACGTGAAAGGTATCTTCGAGGTTATTACGCCACTACAAAACCAAGTTACTGTACGTGTACAGTGTTGTAACAGCTTGTCAGGTGTTGAGGGACCAAAAACGAACAAAGTCCTTACAGCGTGGAGAAAAAACAACGGCCCTCGCATAATTACCGAAGGCGATATTTGTTATGTTTTATCTTAAAAAGAGTTTAAGGAAGGTTCGTTCTGTAAAAGTACGCATATTTTGATTTCCACGACAGAGCGGGAACGCTGACGTTGGGATGCGCTGCCACGCGCTCGGTTCCGCTCGTGAGTCAGCTTCCGTCGGGCGCGTGGGCCACGAAAGGAAAACACCGTTTCGTCGATCGATTAAAAAAAAAAAAAGGTTGGCAGTTGAAAACTCATCTGTCGTCGCGTCACCTCTATTTTCATTTAATTTAAAAAAAAAATGTATTTACTTTTGTAAAAGTGAACTTTTCTTTGTGGTAACGTTTGGTCATGGACAACAAGAGGACCTGCTGTTAAACTCGTGATCCTGTCGTGTTTGCAGGAATTTGGAAACTCAAAGATTAAACAGAAATTCCATCCATATGTCACTTTTTGGGCTTAATTTTTAATTAAACTAATTCAATTATCATTAACGTAATGCTAACCGAGGAAAACAGCTGTCACTTACAAAATCTAAAGATTTTTAGAGTTGGTCTTCAGTTCCCTGTTAAATTCTGCTATCCTCAGCCATCAGCTATGATTCCCAACCTACTTTTTTTTACAGGTTTCACAACTAGTTACTTACTTCCGGCTGTATTTTAAACATACTTTTAAACACGGTTTTACAAGTTGCCGATGTTTGAAGTTGGCCGGTAAACAGTACCAGCATGTATGCATTTTGGACTCCACAGAAGCAGGACTCTTTTCTACCAGCCCTTCCTATAAGGTCCCCGCTCCCGTGCTGTTTTCCTACAGTTTGTTCTAAATCTGTGTCTCTGTTTTTAAAGAGATATATAGTAAACATCAGCAATATTTCATAGTGTCTATTATACACAATAGACATTCTGGACATATGCAGTGCTTAATAGTTGGTAAGAACCAATTCACACTCCAATAAGAGGAGTACTGCCTCATTTTTTTCCACTTCAAGCATTGCATGTAGTTCGCCATTCTCATCCGCATGCCTCTGTTTTATAGTATTTCCTTCGCCAGCATGTGCCCAGTTGAGCCAAACTCTTTGCGCATTGCAGGCCTTAAGGAGTGGGAACGAAAGAGAAGCGGTGCCTTTCTCAGCCTCCTGGAAACTGACAGCTCTGTAGCCAACGCTTATCCTGTGGTAAGAGTAAAAAAACATTCACACACAAAAAAAGCACATTTTGTGTGTGTGCGTTGTTTTTTTTTTAACTCAGGTTGAGTGCGTAGGAGGTTGTCTCAACCTACCTCATTTCCACATTCTGGTGTATCTTTGGAATGGAGATCTGAATCATTTTGGGCACATATGACTCACTGCAGAATCTGTAAAATGTGTAGCAGCTTTTAGTTTTCCCCGATTGCTTCGGGGTGCGTGTGGTTCGAGCACGTGTGATTCTCGATGTGTTCATGAGTGGATGATGTTGTGAATGGCCTGTGGATCCCAAGCTGATGAGATCATGTCCTTGGTTCCTCTCTTTGTGGTCCTTCTTAGAATTTAGGGTGAGGCCCTTTCCCCAAGTCCACAACTGACCCCCCCCCCCGTAAATTCATGTTTCCTGTGATATGTCAAGCAGAAAAAAAAAGAGTCCGCTAAAACTTCCGAACTTCCAAAAAATTAAAGGGCTTAAATCATTCCTGGGAGCCAGTGGCCCCTTGCGTGGGTTTGGGAGGGTGGTGGCTGGGGGCGGAGACTGGTGAGAGGGAGGGGTCAAAGGATTGCACTCTTTTTTTACCCTTCTCCCCCTCTTTTCAAGATTAGACCATGAATCCAGCCAGATGGTTCCCGTCTGCTGGCTTTTTTCAATTCACTTCCTCCCACACAGACAGCACGCACACCCCCCCCAGCCTCACCCCATCCTCCGCTTCTCCTCCCCTCCCCTCCGCAACGGCCTCTCTGTTATGTGCCTGGAAATAATCTTTTATTGCCCAGTTGTTCGGAAGTGACCCCCTGCCCTTGATTAGATAGGGCAGAGTCCTATCACACGATTGTGTTTGAGCTGGCAGTTCCTTTTTTTGAGACCCGGTGATCCTGTGTAAGGGACAACAATGGGAGGCTTTGCGGACCTTTAGTGCGTCCAGCTCCCGGGCGGGTTGGGGGGGGACATTAGGTGGGGGGTCACGGAGGAGGTTCAAAAGGGAGGGGAGGCGGAGCCTTGGCTTCGGTTAACCTCTCCACTGCTGCGACTGCTTCCTGCTCCTGACCACCACAACAAGGGTTCTCAAAATCCCTTTAATCTCCGTTATCAGCGGACTCTTGAGTCAACAGCCAGCGGTCAACATGTGAGCAGCACAGAGACACCACATATCGTGTCCTTGTGCGCTTCTCAGATGTCCGTTTCATTGGTTTATAATTTATGTCAACTGTCTGCAAAGCGCTCGAGTTTCATTTGATCGGAATAATGAGCGCTGAGATTTGGCACTCGCTCAACCTTAGGTGAAGGGTTTAACAGTGCTGCCGCGTGGTTTACCCAAAAGCACTATTACAGTTATTGCGTTTGTTGGTTTCATTAGGATACATAGTTCTAAGGGACGTATTCAGTCGTTTCACAGGTGAAAAATAAGCCTCGTACATTATAAAGGATTAACAAATAATGTAAGGCCCTTATTCCTGTTGTATAGGTTTTTAAAGCTGTTTGAACTGCTTGTTTGGGGCAACACAGCGTGCAGTTTAATAGCATAAAGTTTTTATTCTAATTTACTGATAGGACGATACCGTAGCCCTTGGCTATAATGCAGGAAAATAAGTCTTACTGAGTAACTCCACCACTTAGCTCCAGCTTCATCGTGCCTTAGGGCTTTCTTTGTAAAGCTGCTTTTGAGCTTAGAAACATGTTTATTTAATATTTGTCTCGTCCAAGCCATAGCCACATCTAGAATATTTAATACCGTACCTTGGCAAAGAATCCCTACTTTGCTGTTGCTGTATGCAGTGTAACTGCAACGTCTAGTGACCTCAAGTAAAATCATTATAGCTTAATGCCATTTTCATTTGGAGACTTTTCCTCTGCAGAGGAAGAGTGAGTGAAAAATTTATGGATAAGTAAAAATGTAATTTGATGGTTGAGTAAATCCTTGGGTTGCTGAAACAAATGGTGATGTCGGTCTAGTGTTGTGTATTTCCTGTTTGTGATGTATCGTATATATGCGAGGCCAACACATGCCACTGTCACTCCCCGTGGACCTGGGCTGAGGATGGGAATAGGTGACAGTGGACAAACACCTTAGTTACCACCGATGAAACTCAAGGCCAAAACCATGCCTGCTTTCATCGGTCCTCACTAACATTTTTATAAAACGGTAAAGGAATAATGGGATAAACATCAGGGATCAGATTCATACATCAGGGATTAGATGTTTCAGGCACAATGTTTGCCGTCTTGCTATTTGACCAAATGGCCCGAAAACCTCTAAGGAGCCGTAAAACAGTTTTAATCAAGAATTCACACATACATATCCAAAATAAATGGTTGCTTCTCTGTATTCTTTGCTGTTACCCTCTCTTGTCCCTCTCTTTAAAGACTGTGGGATCTGTGCAATAATTTTTTCAGACTCCACTGAAGTGTGTGGTCATTATATTTTTGAGTAGTGTGTGCATCCACGCACTTGTGTGCTTAAGACTGTCTGCTTGTGTCAATTTGAAATACATACAAATAAATAATACAATGCAAGGGCAAAAGTTTACAATATTCGAAACAGGTTTTAAAGCGTTGTGTATTTGCTAGGCATTGCATAGTGCTTCAGATCTCCAAAAGGTTAATGCTGACGGTCATATGCATGTTTGCACCTGATACAGGAATTATGTAAAATGTGAGAATGATGCTTACATTCCCAGGGCTAAATATTAATCACTATGACGATGTAAAGGAAATTGTAAGGTCCTGTGTGCATACATTTCGCATCAGAGGCCAGTGTGAAGATTGTTTTTCAATATATACATTTCTTTGCTCATGGTGCTGAAGGCCCCCACCTCTCACACACCTCTGACCTTTCTAAAAATGATTTGGGATCAAAAGAAAATGCACACAAACAAAAGACTTTCCTGTTGTTGATTTTGGAACAGAAACTTGCATGGTTAGTGCATGGTTACAAAAATAGCTGTCTTTCCCTCTTATTTTGACCCTTCTCCTTCTTGGGGCCCTGGCTGAGTTTTTGCTTGTATTCTTATTATAACTCATTGTGTTGATTTTATTCAATTCACAAATACACCCTTTTATATTTAATATCTGTGAACAAGTCCGGTGGAGAACCAGTGATGTTACATGGTAAATATACGGTAGTTTTACAAAACTGTCAAGCAGCTCCTTGCTTAGTTTCTCTAGTTGAAGTTGGTTTTTCCTTGAGTCTGATTCAGGATGATTCAGTATGTTTGAATGCTGGTAGTTGTGTATTACAGGTTCAACATTTTCTAAGTTTTGGGGAGGGACCCTGGTGGAGAATTTAAAGGGGCCATTGTGGCAGGAAGACCTGCATGCTTGTTTCTCATAGGGGGGCAATAAGTATGTTCTGTAGGCCACACACCAGTCCGCGTATGGTGAGGGGCCCGAGGGACTGCAGAGCGTTGCTGATCGGAAGACGCAGCGTCCCGTTCTCTGTCATAACCTCCTTACCAGTCTTGTGATAACGCCGGACCATAGCTTTTCTACTTTTGCTTTTCAGTGGCAGGAAACAGCAGGAATAGCATCTTTTTGTCTTTTTTTCTATTATATATCAGATTTTCTGATTTTAATATGATACAGAATGCTAACAAAGTATCTATGAGCATCTGTATTTACAATTTGTACTGAGCTGACAATAAATCGTGGTCACTTTCTTATGTGTTTTCCCAAGAATTGTAAAGTGATGACCTACACTGAGCTATATAAACACCTGTAAATTTTGGTAAACTGGCAGAAAAACTGGAAAGGCCCTTAATGAAAATATTGAAGTTAAATATTTTAATTCCTTTCATAAATATATATTCGTGCGTGAAATCCAAGACAGGAAAACACTGTGTTGAGGTATGAAAGGTATTCTTTATTATTCCTTTTTCGTGAATTGTGAGATTCTGAGAAAAGCCTGGTGGTTTTAAACTACGTTTGAGTGATCGCCTTTCAGCTAGCTCTTAAATGGATGTTTGAAGGAAAACAAACTGAATAGTTTTTTGGGGGGACCTATTATATTTCCTTGCTTTTAATTGAGTTTTCTTGTGTTTTTTGGAAATGGCTCCAAGTGCAGAATAATGAACGACAAATTAACCTGTAGACTTGGCACTGAGCTCCAAGGTATAAAAACTGAAATACTATAAACATTAATGGGAGGAATGTGTCCCAAATATTTAGTGCAAGTGGTGCTTTTCTAAAAGGTATTTTCCTTCTGACATGTGGTGTATTATCTTTGTCAGAGCAGTTTTTTTCTTCCCTCAGATGCTCCCTATGTATTTTTTTTTACTCCTAACTACGCGTATGTAGTTCAAAACTCGTTCTCATTCTCCAGAAACTGCATTAGCTGCTTGAGGTGCCACCGCTGCTGCTTCTGAGACTTTTCGCTTTGAGATTTTTTAACTTGTGTCACACTTTGAGGGGTACTAAAGAACAGTTTCTGTGCTGCCTCCTATTTTAGAAGTTGTTCAGAAAGACCACCCCCCTCCTTAACCGACATACCCGGTGTCACTATTTCCAACTGCGAGACGTGGGCAAAGATAGCAGAGTGACCGCCCAGGGTGAGCCGGTGCCGGCAGCACTCACCACTGTCATCACGCACTGCGGATTCAGCCCGTAGGCAGGGAGGTAAAACTCACTGCTGCCACAGTGGGAGTTGTTTTGCTTTTCTCGCTCTTGCTGTAGGAGGTCAGATGGACGAATCTGAACTTACAGTACAGGCGAAAGGCCACCCTGTGGAATCTTCACTTGGAAAGTCTGAGAGTGTGCACTAAGGTGTAGACAGCAGGAACATGTGGGCAGAAAACAGAATGGAAAACACCACCGTCTTGTCGTATTTTTGTACTAGGAGATGGGCAGGGCCCTGGCCTCTGCCTTCCGACACACCTCATTTTTGCTGTTGCTATTTGTAACTGGTTCCACATGATATGATATATGGTAGCACATTAAGAGAAATCGCGTAGGCCGACGTACAGAAAGGTAAGGATGTTTTTGCTTATGGCCATTCCAAAATTACACCACCTCCAGATGAGATCATGTTAGGGTCGAAAATGAACTGGTACATACGTACAAAAGAAGGCCTATAAATAAACACCGTTAGGAATTTATGGATTTCCCGGTGTTACCTAACAATTACATTGTTAGGTTAATAGTTAACCTTTGCTTGTTCCTTTTTTAGTGCAGGGTTATTTTATGTCTCAGCACCTAGTCGGAACTTCCTCACTCATTACCGCCGTTATTCTTATTTCATCCGCACGTGGACCAAAGGAAGTTCCGCAGCGGTCAACCTAACGTAGCCTTTACGTGTAGGACAATGATCAATAGTAATAAAAGTAGCATCACTTTGTTTGTTATATTCTGTATCTTTGGTCCCGTAAGTTATTTCTGATAAGTACCGCAAACAACACCGAGTGTGTCGTTTGAAAATGTAGGCCATTTATTTGTACATAGAGGGAGCAGCATGGCCTCTATGAGAAAAGTACCACTGGTCACCTTCCCATCTGATATTCACACCCTGATGCTGAGATGCATTAAAGAATGGTGGAGTGGAACAAAAAAAGAAGGAAAAAAGCGAAACCATCCGCTCGGAAATTTCTTTTCTCTCCAGTGTTACTGGCCAGTAATAAGTTCAAGTTTTCCTCAATCAAATGCCCCATTTCCCTCAACTGGTATATTAAAAAAAATGTTGTGGGGTGGTCTTTTGAGGCGGAGAGGGAGGCACAGGGCCCCTGCATCCTTCCACTTTCAGATATATGTGAGATATAGGGGAGGCCGACAATAACAGGCCCTGTAATCCGACCACAGTGGAAAGGAACGGCGCAAGCCAGACCTGGGTCAGGCCCACATTCTATTGCTCTGTGCTCCACAGGTGTCTGCATTAGAAACAGCCCCTCGATAAAGAAAAACTTACGGAATTCACTCAGTTTTTTTAAATCTGATTTATCTCCTGCCTTTATCCACACAGCCTTTTATTGCAGATACGTTCGGGTACGAGGGTATGCACGATTCGTGCTTCGTGGTGCCTTTGGGTCGAAAAGGATTTTCTTCTGCCCCCGGTCTCTATCGTGCTTAAATGAGCCTCTGCGAACTGAATACAGCAAATTTATGGTAAGCTGTGGCAGTGAGATCCCATTCTCACCAGGTCTAATAGTGAAAGCCGTGTTACGTAAATTACCATCTCAGGTTCACTCACAAACCACATAAAACACTTTGTCGTGCGTGGAATTATGGGCATGTGTTAGATTGGATGGTATTTCAATAAGTGAACTTTCACCAAAGAGTATCCGGTTAACAGGTTGTTTAATGGAAGAAACAGGACTAGAATAAACACAGGAGGGGCTCAAATGACCCTGAATACACATACAGCTTGACTGATACAAACGGCAGGAATATGCCTGCTGATATCCCAGCGGTGGCGTGACTATGTCTGGTATAAGTATAGCGAAGATTGTATAACCGTACCTATTTAACCGATAACTATTGGCAGCAGCGTTACTTCTGACGGGTTTGTGTGTCTGAGCAAAAATTTCAAACTATAGGCTCCACAAGACAGGGATGTTTATTAGAAAAATGAATTATAATAATACGTAGTAACAGTTGGTTCGCTGATGGAAAAGTACTGAAAGTTGCCTGAAAATAAATATGAATAACATATGGCAGTAGATGTTTTTTCTTTCTGAAACAACACACTTCAGGTTGAAATATTACAAGTTTACCTTTGGCCCAAATATGCAATTTCCCGACCATAGAAGGGAATACAGTGTGCACCGCATGCTTTTAACAGCTGACTCTCGTTCTGTTCCGAGCGGGCTTTGTAGTGGCAAAAAGTAAGCAAAAAAGTATGTAAAATTTAAAGATGAAAAACATTTATCATACGCTACATTGGTGTTTATCCCGCATGCGTTTACTTTTTGAGTTATATTTATGGTAGCATAATTTCAAAGCTGTATATATGTGTGTGTGTGTGTGTGTGTGTGTGTGTGTGTATGCACACAGGGATATTCACGGACTGGTTACCTACACTTACATTTCCCTCTTTTGAAGATGTCATACATTCGACATTCGTAAATGGACTATTACAGAAACCGATTATGTCAAATCTCCCCTGACAGATATGCAGGCAGATACTTTAGGTGGTAAAACCGCGGTGTGAATAACTCTTTCTTCAGCCAGTAAGAATGTGAGTGGAAGGAGAAACGGAAGCCTTTACACTTTGGAAAGAGCATTAAGACATTGTTCCCCCGCTGGCCCACCGTGACAATGATTGCACGGTGGGTCCCTGTTAATTATTCTCCTTTCTTTGCACAGTCATTGTAAGCCCTTATACTCTGCCTGCTTAGGTTTCCAAGGGGAAGTGTTTTGCTGGTACCAGTCCGTGGAGGGATGCTTGGGAGACCGGGGGTGAGGGTTGGGGGTGGGGTTGAAAAGTTTAGAACTCGGTAGGTGCTGATGTGTACACTCTGCTCATCTGCATTTCAATAAAGACCTGCCTGTTGACTTGGTGCTGCAGGACCCCCCCCCCTCCTCCCCCAGCATCTCCTATTTGAATACGCCTTTGTTTTTTTTTTTTATTATTATTATTAGAGCTCCGGTCGAGTCCCCTGGTCCTTGCAGGAGGGGCTCTCAGTTTGGAGGGGAGGTATCAGGGTGGCGGAAAGGGGGGGGCGCAGCGGACACATTGAGTTTGTTAAGTCAGGCAGAACACTCGACAGGAAGGAAGGAGGAAGAAACCCTCTTTAGTGCCATTGTCTAGGGGACGGGGCTTTAGCAGCCAAAATGACCGTTTAGTCTATAGGGTCCACTTCACTACCTCCCTGCTTCCAAGAGTGGAAAAGGGAAAAGGCGGCAAACAAGGGTCTTTTGCTGAATGCCCAGTAAGAAGTTATGCTAATATCCAAGCCTTCGTGATATTTGTTGTTCTTAAAAAAACCCCAAAGTTTTTTTATTGTTTTTTTTTTTTTTCCTACATAGCATGTCTAACCGGTAAGCAGAAAAACCATTCTGGATGCAAACTACCCCCCAGTTGCTGTTAAGGACTGCATTTGTATTCTTTTTTCACTGAAACGTTAGATCAGGGGATGTTTCATAGAGAGTTGGTAACCACAACACTTGACATCTTTTCATGTCAGAACAAGACCCTCTTTGGCTGACAGTCCCCTTCTATATCATGCCAATAGGAGGGAAGAGTTGCAAGTTTACGTGTGGAAACTGCGTCATTTGCTCAATCTGTTTGATCGTCCATTTCCAAGAGATGATATCTGTTTGGTGTTGAAGGCCTGAAATGTTCCTGTTCCATAGCAACACATAGCAGTAGCTGTGAGGAGGCCGGCTTGGCTCCAGCGTCAAATAGCTGATCTGTTTATAATCTTCCTGAGCGATAGAGGCTGTGCGGTACATGAACTAGCAGTAACCATCCTGAAAGTTTAATGCCGAAAATTAAAGTTAAGACAACACAGATGGTTCTTCTGGAAGCCACCCTTGCTCAGTGGTGAATAATCATAACAGAGAAAGATGCTGCTAGTTGCCACGAACTGTTCACAGTGGAAAAGTGGGCAGCGGTCCCTGCTCTTAATATATTAATGGAAAAATACGGAGAAGGAGTGGTGGCTCTAAGGAAAACCACCTGATTTCTCTTTAACCAAAATTGCACCTGGATTTGTTTTTATTGCTTATTTATTCAGGTGTTCATCTAAAAAAGGCATAAATTAATCAACTAAATCACCTTTCGGTGGGAAGAACGGGAGCCTAATATTACAATCCCAAGTAACACTTTCAAATGCAGTTTCCATGCATTCTAGTCTTCAGTGACCCCATTCTTTAAGATGTTTATTTAGGGCTCCTCACCACAATTACAGAGACACTCGGGCCTATATCCATCTGAAACCAGCTTCGTTTTTAGATCTCCGTTCCCCCTTTTTCCGTCCATGTTCTGTTGCCCGTTTCTAAATCGACTGAAGATGAGCCAGACAACACTATTCCCTGGCAAATCAGAGTGCAGAGGAGCTTAGATTCCTCCTCCAGGTGAACCTTCTAGACAACTGCTAAGACAAACGCACACTTTCATTAGTAGCCAGCCAATAAAAAGATGTCATGCTGGGCAAAATGCTTGTAACATGTGCTTTTTCGATGTTCAAAAAGTTCACTTATTCAAAATATTTCCTTGAGCATAGTCCTATTGTCAATCTTTCTAACATAGTTCTAAAATGTAATACCTGTACCTAAATATATATATATATATATATATATATGTATGTATGTATGTATGTATGCATGTATGTATGTATAGGTACATAATGCACTGTATAAGCAAAAGGTTACAGTATTAACAGGGGGTGGCCATAAAGCACCGTGTATGAAGTTCCAAACTGGTGCAAAATATTCCAGACTTTGTTAGATTTATCAAGTTCATCAAAATGTAAATTCTTCTAGCAGAAGTAACTCGAGCACTTGAGTCAACCCCATATTTGCAGAGGGAGCTTCTGGTGTGGCTACAGAAAATATTCCCTTTTCAGATATGCAAGAATAATCAACCTCCGTTGCAAGCTTCATCAAAAGAAGGATTTCGCAGGAGTTTATAAGGGATCGAGTGAGGCTTTATGTCAAAAATGTATTTAATAGTTGAACGAATACCCGTCCAGTAAGCGTATATCGCATTACGTTGCCGGAAGCTGCCGAGATGTTCCTAGAAATGTCTTGTGAAGATGCACTAGAGCAAGGTAGATTCTGCAAATGAACTTGAAAATACGAGCATTCTGAGAGCTTTGTAGCCGCACCGACCCCAGAGCTTACTTTGGCGGCTCGACTTTTTTCAGCATATGGCGCGCTACGTTTACTCTGCTGCGGTCCCACGCTGATTCACCGAATGGACAGTGCGCCTTTGTTGTCCCCTTATTCTCTGCGATTTCACCACGGCGCCGCTTCTCGGTTGTCCCCGTTTAGTCAATAGAATCGGCCGAAATGAACAAGAAACTCATTTAACACATATGCTTCCACTTTCGGCGTCGTCTTTTGGTCCTTAATTTGTACAATTTTGCATTCATTAGGCTGGACTCAGCCCGCAGGGTACAGGTAATGTGCAGCGTTTGGACCAAATTGTAAGCCCAAGGCCCTGTTGCTAGGAAGAGAGGAAGCTTCAATTGCTGCCATTTCCTTGGCAGTATATTGCAGGTCTTATTACAGCGTTTAGGTCAGGGCAATTGGTGTCATTATGTGTAGCAACTTCCTCTGTAAGTAATGAATTAACTCAAGATATTTTGCTCTGTGGTTGCTGTTGCCAGGGGATGCTGGTATGTGGTGAGAGATTATGCACTGCACTATGAGTTGTTTTGAGGTTCTGCGTGGCCAGGCAGTTTACATAGATTTATTACATTTTCTAGCCACCCAGGATTTTTTTGATACCATATTTTGCTTATAGCATTAATGTTCATTTAGTTTGTTTTTATCGATCTTTTTGAACAGGCACAAGAACCAGTGTCGAACACCGGCTAAGTCGCAGTGAAGAATTTAATAGCATTCAGCCCTGTCGGTATAAGGATAAACATGGCCGTGCCGCTTAAATTATATATTTCGAAATCAATCGGCCCATGTGAAATATGTGCTGCCTCGTGCAATAAATTTTTGGGCCTTTTAGGACTGGAATGTGTCACTCACAAAACAAAGGCAAACCTGTGATAATGTTTTTCGTGTGCAAAAAATACGATACGCTGGTTTCCACTGTCTTGCTATATTTTGGTTACAAGGAGTAAATCCCTCCCATGGGGATGCAGCTTGAAAAGTAAGTAGTACTGTGTTTATTTGTGTTAAAGGTGAAGATGTCGATCTGCATTCTGAGGCTTGTGTGCTTTTCACTTGTACTTGCTGTATGAAAACATTCGTTTTGACACCCTGACCGTGACTGACGTCACACAGTATTGGCAAGGCTTCTGATTTTGAAGAGCTGCAGAACATGGATCTAGTCATCATGTTCGCTGCCAGGTATTTTCTCTTTTTGTGCGTGTTGAACAGTGATGCAAGTGCGACTTGTGAAGCAAACTCAAGCAGAGCAGTTAAATGTAGGCATGGACACCAGGCCATCGGAAGTCATTCGGTTTTCTCTCTTTCCACAGCTGTCTTGGTCGCAGCCGTGTTTAAGGAAGTCGAATATGTCAGCTTGTATTTGCCCTCGTGCCGGTTGCGGTTTCAAAATCAACCACAGGAATACACGGTCAATACGTTGGCTTGAAAAAAAAGGGACAAGCAAAAACAACCTCCGTTTTCTACCAAAATGGAGAGAGGAAGCTGCTTGACAGCAAAGCGTGCATGTTTTCTCAATGGGAGATCACCCTGTGACAGCAGCCCCGGCAGGGAGAGGAAAAAAACCTGGCCAAACAAAGAGGGCAGTAGGAAATCATACTGGTCCAGGCTTGTTTGGTTGTCTACAGGCCTCATTCCAAGCTGCGGCAGCCAGCTATAAGTCTTTTATAGGGACACCCCCCCCCCCCGCCCCCCGCACAGGAGGCCCCACAGGGAAGAGGAACTTTTACATTTCTGTTTGAGTGGGCGCTGTGCCAGCAGCGTAGTTCAAAGTGCACTTTCCAGTAATTTGATTTAACTACTTGGGGCGTTTGATAGTCCAGGAGAGAAGCATGCAACCTGAAGTAATATTTCCTGATGGCGATCGCTTCTGAGGGTCACACTTCGGGTGCGGTGGGACAAATCGGTCCCCGCCCCCCCCCACCCCCCACGCCTTCCAACCGACCTTTCTTCCTACTCCTTTCACCCCCCCCCCTTCCCTCCATCATCCCCCTACACCCCCTCCATCCCCCACCCCCACCCTCCCCACTTGAGTGCACACATTTCATTTTTTGGCAGCCAGCCCCTTTCTGCTTTTCTTCTCTGCTCTGCAGATCATATCTCATGTCACTGGGAGTTCCAAACTTGGAAGAGGTTTTTGCGGCGATTGTTTTGCGGGGCAAACGCCGTGTGTCCACTCCGAGGGACACCATTTCGCCGGTGTCTTCCTTTGCTGTCTAGACATGGGGAAAGAAGTCACAGACTAACTGTCCAAGTTGTGCCAATGGGCAACTTTCAGTGCAAACATAAAGCGAGTTTTGCAAAATTAATAAAGCAGTTTTTTTTAACTAATCGATTAAAAAAGGAAATTTCATGATAGAGAATATGATAATATTTTGTTTCTATCCACAGCAGCTTGCACAGCTCACTTTGTACCTAAATCATTTATTTTATATCACTTTCCCAAAGCTGGAATAAGTGAGCACTTTATGGGAAGGTTTTACGGCCGCAGAGCTGAAACACGAAACACTGTTAGAAGTACGGTTCCTTAGCAACTGAACCACCTAGCGGTCAGTTGCAGTATTGTGCATTATGCTTGAAAATGAAAGTGATAAATAAGAGTTACAGAAATATTCTGTAGAGAAATAAGCTGTGCTTCACTGGACAAAGTGAATATGTGCCTTGTAGCATTGACTGACTGTGAAATAAAAAATGGCATTTGCATATATGTGCTTGAAAAGTTGTGTTTAAAAAACTGACATTTTTACAATGTGAAATGAAATATGAGAAGTATTTCTTGGTGATTACCGAAGGACTGGATATTAGTGTTGTGTGTAGCTGAAAGGGCTTCCACGGTGGAAAAAGTACGCGTAGCCTGTAAGGAACGTACGTTTCACCCGAAGAACTTGGAAGTAAAATTTCATACGAGCTGAAAAAGAGATCAGTGAAGACACTTGGTGTCCCTTCAACTCAGTTTCATAGAGCAATGTGGCTCATCCAAAATTTAACAAACCTAAAAATGACATTATTGCTAAGATGATCAAAGTCGCAATTGGCTAAAGAACTTGAACAGTAGAACTTGAACACCTTGACCTACCCTCTGTGAGGATGTCATGCATTATGGATATTATCAGCTTCTCTTGGTGGCAGCATGGTCTAGTGAGCGCCACCTGCTGGTGTCTTGCTCCTTCACTGAAGGTTTATGGGGCTTTACTGATGCACACTGATGAGTCACAGTAACATCAGTAAATCCTCTCCTGAATTGCTGTATTTTTCCAACAAAGGCTCTCGACTGCTGCAACCCTGAACTAGATAAGTGCAGTTGACACAAGAATCAAATGCTCATGCTTTTTCTTCACCAAAGCTTAAAGGGAACCCAGCTGAGGTACCAGCCAGCCTTTGTAAGGTCCCCCTACCATAGGCAGATGCACTAAATATCTGCATATCGCTTCGGAGAAAGGTCTGGCATGGATGAAGCAAGGTATAGCCACCATATCGCCACCGCCACCGCCGATGCAGCACTGGCGGTCCCCGCTTTGACTTTGGCACTGGTGGCCACACAGGTCCAGCAGCTCCTGAGGCTTTGAGGTTGTGCAGTATCAGCTTTCCATTAGCTTTCAAACAGACCCATTGCATGTGCGTGCCGCTTGGCCCCACCTGTGCAAGGTAAATGTTGTCACAGACAGTGGTCCTCTATAGCGCTTCCTGGCACAAAGAACAGGCTGTTTGTGCAAATACAAAAGCAGGCATGTATTTTATTGAAAAGCTACCCCATCACTCGTGATCAGCGTTAAAGATGCGCGAAGGCTTCCTTACTCTTCGTAGCTAGGAGATCCAAGACTCTTCTTTGCATCTCATTACCAGCTCTGTCTTATTAAAGTGATACTTCCAGAAGGTCTGCCCTTGTGGCCTTGTTATTTGGATTGTTTGCTGCACCGAGCACAATGCAGCACAGTTTTTAGTGTAGAACATTCATTGGTAAGTGATAAATCCTGCACTCATGCCCCCCACCCCCCACATCTCCCCTTTACTCCTTCTGGTCCAAGGCGGTATGTTTTACTCATGTGTTGCTGGATCATTGTGTCCAAATGTCTGTCCTTTGTACGGTTCTGTAGCTCGACGCTGGCTGCGTTGTGCATAAACACACCCCATTTGGCAGGCAACAGAAATCAACACTTCAATTAACAAAACTTTATTTATACGGCGATTGCTCTGTTGTTTGCACGAGTTCTCTAAGCAGAAGACCAGGTGCAGCATGCAGTATTGCCTCAGATAGTGTGTGAACCCTCACTTAAACCCCTGAACTCACACAAGATAGTGTATTTTCATCAAAGCTCTTTTTTATGGTCCCCACATGAGGTTGTCATGGGACTGTTGTCCAGGGTATGAGTGATTTATGTTTTTTTAACCTTCAAGTGTTGGGCTAATTAGCATGTCAAGTTGATAAATTTTCAGTTGTTTACACTATACTTTGGACTGAAGCATGGAAATTTCTGTACAATGGTATTAGCTCTTTTTAATTTTTCTGTATTTTTTTAACGTAACACGAGCTGCATGGCTCGAACATTATATACCGTGAATTTTCTGGAGCAGCTTTCTATGCAAAAAATGTACTCCCGTTTCGAGGCAGGGTCACATCACTGTATCGCGTGTCCTGTGAAGGCAGGAAGGTGACCTCCCCCAGTTCCGTGTGTTTAGTGGTGGCCAGCTGATCTGTGATGTGCTCCTTCTGTAGATATTAGCCAACACTTCAAAGTGCCAGCCCTAAGCTCCTCTTTACATTTGGTCTGCGCTTCCCCGAACTCAATTGGGGTCTTTCTTACTTTCCTCCGTCACCCGACACCGCTGGAGACGTGAAGTATTTGGGGAATTCTTTCTCTGGGGGCAGCGGACAATGCGAGAGGTCCCGTTCTGCCCCCTTTCAATGGGAGCCCCTCTCAGGTGGCCGGCTGGCTTGCGGAAGGGGCCACCCGATTACGGGCCGGATGCTCGGCTTGGAGGCACCGGGAAGGTAAAGCCTTGAAAAGCCCTTCAGTGGGATTCCAAAGTATCCTGGGCCTTTTCCCACAGGAAGAAAAAATCTTCTCTGGAAAGGAGGAAAAAAATACACCCTCGTCATTGACTTAGACTGACCTTGCCATTAAAGCACACTGTTTGGCCGTGGTAGTTGTAAGTAAAATTTATGCAGCGCCTTGTTTTTTAAATAGTGATTTATATTTAAACTGTGCCAAACTAAGTGGCCTAATGTATCATTGTGTCAGTGTGTATCATTTCACATAGCCAAGATTGTGTCATTTGTAGAATTTTGTTTGACTGAGATAAGGGAACAGTACAAACAGGTTATGTCTTGGACTCTGTGCTTCGGTACAACCGAATCGTGTTTACTTCCGCAGGAAAAAAATGACTTCATGGACAAACAAAGGGACTTGCTTAAGTTATGCGATGCAGTATGATATTTGAATTTTAATAAATCATCCAGAAACTTTGTCAAATTGGCATGGGGTGTTTACTTTTTGGCCCCAGGGATATTGTGGGACTGTAGTTAAGACACAGTGTGGCTGGAACAATATGTGCTGGACTTAAATACTGCAACTGAACCAGAAATTCAGTGTAAAAATTATGGCGTTGGACTGTGGTTTAGCACAGGGATGGACATCCCTAGTTTACAAGGGCTGCCCCTGTACCCACTTCATTCATTTATGCTACCGTTTGCATAGAAGATAAGTTCACCAAACTGCACAACACCTGCTGAGTGGAATCTGGTCCAGTTACAGAAGAAGTGACACCTGCAAAAACCAGGTGGTGTAATTTTCTGAAATGATAACTTTAATTAATCCCACAGCATGACCCCACCCATGGTCTTATAACTACACGCTCTGGCATCTTAGGGTGGGTAAAATGCACAATCATTTTGTTAGTTACTGGTTGTTTGGGGGAAACCTTTTAATGTTGGGATTTTGTTTTTCCCCTATTTTCATCAGCTGCCCGAGCAGTGCAGGGTTTCGGTGTCTATAGTGTAGTCCAGAACCATAGAGAGTGAGGCAGGGTGCACCCTGGATGGGGCACAATCTGTGTCACACATACTCATTTACTCACATGCTTAGGTTAGAGTCAGCAATTCACTTCAGTCGCATGTATTACACTGTGGGAGGAAACTAGAGCACCTGGTGAAACTCCACGTGAGCATGGGGGGGGGGGCATGCAAACTTCTGAGCTGGATTCAAACCCACATCCAGAACCTACAGCCGTGAGACAGCAGCTCTACCTGCTGCACCACCATGACACCTTTCATTGAGCAGTTGGGTTGCTAAAGTGGGAAACTGAAGGGGAGTTTTGTGTGTGTGTGTGTGTGTGTGTGTGTTAGAGACCGATGACACTTGAATAGTTAGGGTCAACAGGAAACGTTGACTGACTATTTAAACTTACATGGCCCCCATTCTGCTTGGGAGGGCACACTTAGCATTTTCAGTGCATCACACTCTGACGGCTCCTTGTGACCTCGCCTGGCAAACTTCTTTCCCCAAAATTTGTTTCCCCTTTCTGTCTTGTCTTTATACTGCACAAGTTGATCATGACCAGGTACAGAGTCTCCTTACATTCTGACAGCACTGCGCCACTTCACATTTACTACCTTTTTTATGTGGCCTGGCACGTAGCGGAGGCTCGGTTGGGGGTTTTAGTGTAAGCTCCATGGCAACCAACAAGTAGCTGCATAAAGCTGTACTGCGGAAGAGCACCACGTTCATGGAATTCTTTAAATGCTTCCTCTCTCTCCATTGCATATAAGATGGCAAGTAATCACGCCTAAATTCTCCGAAATAGTGACCAAACAGGGGCTGGAAATGTTTTAAGAAAACAGGATGCAGCCTGAGTTTACGTGCCATACCTGCCTGTTCCTACAAACAAGTGAAAGATTTATAACCTGTTTTAAAATGTTCTCTAGAAGGCCAACTTCCTTTTGTCCTTTAAGCAACCATAGCAACAGCTGCCATAAAGCTGCAGAAAACGCTGAGATGTACAAGGAAAAACAAAAGATTACAAGTCTCTAGCAGCAAATCATATAACGGATGAACCAATTCATATATTTTGTTACCCTTGTTTTCACCCAGTTTTGCTGTTTCCAGTAAATGCTGTTCGGTGTCACCCACTGGCCTGTGCCCAGGTAATGGCTGGAGTTGCTGTGAGCAACAAGGGAGAAAACCCTATTCACCCAAGGGAACTCGGTCCAGTTTGTGTTTCCTGGGCCTCTTCACCACAGATGGCTAATGTGTGACAGCAGGGATTCAAGTCTGGGTTCCTGCTGTTGGCATTATGGCCGTATATCAATGTGCCACTGGGATCTTGCCACTGCAGTGTGCCTCAAATATTAACTTACACACCCATTACCCTGGGAACGGATAGCATTAGACCTCATAACTAATGCATTTTCACCACAAATGAGGCCTTTCAGAATCTTGTAGCATAGGGGCTGATCACAACCATCACCACTGACCACCCTCCTACTGTACCATCATTACTGACTGCACTGATCCTCTTATTTTACTTGATTTATTATGTGTTTATATTTATCTGATTTTGTAGTTATCTGTTTGACTGCGTCCTCACATTGTCTGTTTGGTGTACTGTGCGCTGTGGTCCAGTAGAAACTATATTTTGCCTCTTCTTTCCACCTATATATAAATACAGAATGACAAAGTGAACAAAGAACCTTAATTCTTATTCCGCGTCTAACTCACCTATGAATGCAGATAGATTTTTTTTCAAATCATCGTATTTGCATAGGTCATCTGCAACAAAACATATAATCCATAATAAGGAACCAGGGGCTGCATTTTCATTCTACGTCGATGTTAGCATTTTGCAGTTGGGCATGTTTTGTTTGTATTGTGTGACCCTGACTCTATGGTGGCCATTACTGTATGATATATAAGCTTGTTAACGTATGGATTTTCGTGCAGTCTGGGGTTGTGGTGGCCGTCTTTGCACAGAGGAACACCCGATAAGGTGGTGAGCCCCGGAAGGGTTAAAGGCGGGGCTAGTGAGAGCAACCCAGCCGGTAGGAGATAATAACAGCATGAGGATGTGGCCTCCGGCTCTCCGGAGCTGTTTATTAGGGGGGAAGTCCGGAATCGCATACTTGTGAGCAAACTGTAAATAGAGCACCAGCTAAAGTCCCTGGGAATGGGAAGAAGATGCCTTTTTTCTGTTAATATTGCAAATTGTTCAAAACCAGGAGCGTTGGATTGGTGTGAGCAAACCATTGCACAACAAACATAGGAAATATCCTGTGTGGACAGTGGAAATGTGTCAGTTCTGTTTCTTCTATATCTTGAACATTCTGTAATCCACATGATGCAACATCATTTCCACGTTCTACTTGCTCATGTGAAACTGCCATTATCTCGCAGGTGGTCCTAGTAAAGCACAAAGCAGGCTAGTTAGTAGTTGGACTGCGGAGAATATCACAGGAACACAGCAGAAGCAAGTTTCAGAGGATTAAGTATATGAGTGTGGTGGATTAAACTACCAGTTTGTTATTTAAGTGAGCACCGCGGTGTTACCGTTGTCTTTAACAATGCCGAACAACTTTGTGCAAGTGTCGTGTTTAATCCACTTACAAAATGAACTGTTTTCTTTAAGAAGTGGAACGAAACCTGCTCTCCATTGTCAGAAAAACAGGCAAAAAAAATTTCAAGCTAAATTGAGCAAGTTCGTGCAAACTCGATGATTTCTCATAAAATGCCATTGCTGCACGAACGCGCTCACCTCTGCTTGAAAGCGTGCGCCGCAGAGTTGCCGCGGAGTTTGCCGTTTCCCGGGTGTGAAGTTGAGATCCAGCGCCGTCACAGAAATCTCAGGAATACGAGGTTCGGAAACAGTTTCAAAGCAAAGGGACGTTCTGCGCCACCGGCACGAAGGCCAGGGGGAAGAACAGTGCTAATAGCTAGCAAATGCTGCACACTTCCCCCAGCGCCCATCTGAGTGTAATTTTCAGCCAAGGTGGCCATGATGGATGTGTGCCTTTCAGGAATACTTATTTTAAGAGAGATTGAGCAGTTAAGTACTGAAAACATCACACAGTTCTAATGAATGTTTGTGTTCCTTTCCTGTCCTTGGGCGATCACCTTTTGTCTTGACATTCCACATCTAGGGGACATTATTTCATCCGACTTTACATAAAGGCAGAAATTGTACCGCTCACTTCTGCTGTTTAAGAAAAAAGAGCGAAAATTCATTTGTCGTATTTTTCCGAGAGTACCGTCCGTGGAAATGGGCGGAAACGTCTGAAAAACCGTTTACCGCACAGTATGCACAGTAAGGCAGAATATATTCCCTGCCTGAGCACAGCAGCGTAGTTTAATATGTTTGGAGAGACCTGAGGTGCTCTGACATAGGCTGGTCGTGCAGCGAGGAACCGAAGGCTTAAAGCAGTCGGACCAGTTCGGAAGCCTCATATACTCATTTTTAATTTCTTCTGTCAGAACAGCAAAGTGACATAATGACTGTGCAGCGAAACCCGCAGACACCACTTCAAGGCGTTCTCCCCACGCAGACCTCCCCACGCGGCACGCATCTGGCCTCGTGGCTTCACATGACCCAGAGCCTGAGCCGTGCGTCTGCTGCGTCTGCCCCGACTCTTCATTTCTCTCCAGGTTTCCTCGGTGTCGGGTGTCTGCGTTGCTCTGGAGGGCTGCGTGTTTTTTCGCTATCGTTCTGAGACCTCAGAGCCAGTATGGATGTTGACAGGACAACTGGTGCTCCCCCAGCAGGAGGACTCTCACTCAAACAGCCTCAAATTGTCTTCCACAAGACAGCCGCAGCTTCCGGCTGCTCCTCGCTCACAGTTTTGCTTGGAAGAGATTTTTATTTGGCGTTTCGGCTGGGTGGCAAAAGCTGAGGAAGCGCATTGTATTTTTTTACACGTTGCGTATAGCGAGAAAGGACGTGGGAGGGCCACGACTTGCGCCGCTCCGTGCGCTTAGTCCACTTCTGAAGGAAAATGACAGAAAAACAAAATCGCGTCTTTTTTTCTGTTTGAATCGCTGCGGTCAAGCAGGTGAAGTTTTTAACCTTTGCCCCATCGCTAAGCTCACGCACATTCCCTGCGTAGCAGCTTCACGATAGGCAGTGCCTCTGCTAGCGGAGAATGTCCCTTTTGTTGCTCCCAGTGTCACCTCCCCCCCCCCCCAAGGTTGCCATGGCAGCCCCGAGTGTCCTTTCAGTGCAGATGCAGGGCCTTTGGCAGGAAGTGCTGCCCCGCTATTTTTATTGAACCTGACATAATGCAATCTAGAGGGCTTTCTCCTGTCGATGTTATCTTGCCAAGAGGAAATTGAGTTTGATGATTCCCAAAACCGAAAGAGATTGTCAGATGAGCCTTTTCACCCCCCCCCCCCAACCCCTTCCTTCATTGCCTGCCTAACAACAGGCATTACACGTGACACAGCAAATGGGTGCGTGATGATGGGGTAATTGGCTGCCACATCAGCGAGATGTTTGATAGTGGAGTTACTGCTCAGAGGTGACTGTTGAATTACAGGCTACTGGCAGAATTGCTTCAGAAAGGTTCTGCTGCTCATTTCTATAAAGACACACAGAGACGCACCTTTGCCACCGGTGTTTAAGGAGCGGTCTGACTCCCAGCGTAACACGCTGTGAAAGGCGCGACGTTCAACAAATCAACGATGATCCAGGACTGCAGCTGTCTAGCATTTTTTTCTGTTTTATTTATTTATTTTTGTAATAAGCCCAGTTGTATTGTTTTGCTCTTACTATTTATTCTTTTGCAATCGTTCCCAACTTGGCGATTCTCCGTTACGTTTAAATCAAGTTCACATATTATGTTGAAACTGGAAAAAGTGCGAGGCGCTACTTGTCAGAGTGTTTCGATTTGTTTAGCTACATGTCTGTCATGCTCAGCTTTGAACACTGATTGGTTTAAGGGCTACAAATTGCATCACTCAGGTAGTGGGGGCGGGAATTTTGAAAAGAGCGTCGGTGGCTATAATTTTTTTTTTTTGTTAACTTTATGTTTAAATGTATTTTTATCAGAAGAAATTAGTATGTCATTCCGCACATGCGCAC
>UFQX01000547.1:239406-349495 GCA_900497675.1 Arapaima gigas | reverse complement strand
CACCTCCTCGTGGGGCTGGAGGATTCCCCGCGGGTGGGAGCTGGAGTACACAAGGGAAGGCTGCTTCTCAAAGTCCTGTTGAGAGGAACAACAAACAAGTTGTCAGAGAACGGCAGAACCAGCCTAAAGAGCTGCTCCGCAACCCCTCAGAAGAACCCAATTCCCGCTCTGACCTGTGAAAGCAGGCCGTNAACAAGTTGTCAGAGAACGGCAGAACCAGCCTAAAGAGCTGCTCCGCAACCCCTCAGAAGAACCCAATTCCCGCTCTGACCTGTGAAAGCAGGCCGTAGCACGCAGGCAGGTCTCCATCATTGATCAGCCTCACACACTTTTGGTAGGGGTAGCTAAGGAAGCATCGCTGCAACTCCAGCAGAGGAGTATCTAAATGCACCTTGGGTACCACACATCTGGATGGAGGTGAAGAGAAGAAATATAATTGAACAGGTGAGGAGATGAGAAGGAGATGAGATCGACCCTGTGTGTTGTATGAGGGTGACTTCAGGATAATCTACCTGGCATGGATGGGCAGGGCCAACACCTCTTTGCCCACCCCTTGTACATCTACAACCAAGGCCAGACTGTACACTTGGACACTGTTGGAACAAAGAGTCACCTGGAAGACAAACAGACAAACAGCAAGGAAATGATGGTTAATATCGCTACTGATTTAAACAAGTTCCCAATGAAGGGCTATATAGTCCTAGAAACAGTCAGCACAACCAGTTTCATTGAAAATAATGAGTGCAGGATCTGGTCATTCTGGTCACTCCTCTAATTACTTCTGCAAAGCATATTTTGTCTTCAGAACCAGCCCATCCATCCATCTGTCATCATTATCGACTTTATCCTGGTCAGGGTGGCAGTGGTCTGGATTTCGGGAATCATTGTGCTCTAGGCTATGAAACACTGGAAGTCATGCCAGTCCGACACCCAGTACAAATTTGATCTTTTTTTTGTCAACTCTAGTTTTTCATGGAGTGTAAGAAAAGAAAGTGACACTGGTATTTTATTTAGGCCATTTCTTCTGTGTGTAAGATATTGAAAGGTACAATGTCAGTACAGTAAGAGTAACTTTAATCAGTTAAATGGGTAATTAGTTTTCCATGGTTGGTTTTTGAATACCATCAGGCCTGACTTGGAAATCTCTGTCCGACAGCAATTTAAACCCTAACCAGCAAGTTTCAAATTGGTAAAACACAGATTCAAAGAGATATGTTTGAAGGAAATTTCTGAAGCCTGAAAAGCTGCTTAAGCCAATCAGTTTAGACAGGTTTTGACATATTTTAATGGTGCTCAACTTCAACCACCACCATCAGAGCCATACTGAAATGAAGAAAGCTGTAAACATTCATGAATTTACCAGGTAGATATGCCGACGTTTTAATAGCAGCGTATGCTTTAATGCTGAACAAATTTTTTTAGGATTTCTGCTATTAAACAACTGTGGACAAACAACATGTGTGGCCAAAAACAAAGCCCAGAGTCCTGAGTGTCACCTGAATGTCAATAAGTCCTTGAGCATGAATACTCCCGGAACTGGGGCTCAAGGTAAATTCTGTTGGTCGCACTCTCCCTCTGCTCTTGGCCCCCCAGTTTGTACGGTTCAGGTCCATGACCTGGTCTCCAGCAGCAATGCTCGGTGGGCCGTTGCCATCACCCAAGATGCGAAGGTCAAAGGTCATTGGAACCAAGGAGGTGTTGGTAAGACAGCACGTCAGAGTATGGGGGAACCCTAGGGAAGAAGAAAACAGGGAAGGCTCTGGAAGTTCTGCACTGATAAACTAAAACAAAAAACTGTTCGTTCATAGCAGTATATCAAAAGTTTCTGGCCAGTTGAACACATTTTTATCGGTGTGAGAACTTAACCAAGTAGCATTACAGTAAATCACAGATTATAACTTCCAGCTTCTCACCAAATGAGACATCCCCAAAGTTGAGTTCTGGCACATTGAATTGAAAAGTGGGTCCTATAACACACCCCCTGCAACAAATGAGGAAAGTTTCAAAGGTTGAATTTGGAGAAGATAAAAACAAAAAAAACAAAAGTGAATTAAAATGTATATGGGGCTGTTGTTGGTGAAAGAAAATGTCACGAAACCTGAAAGTGATTGTGATGGGTTGTGGGTTCCCCCTCACAGAGAAGAAGATCTCCTCAATGAAGACTCCCAAGGTGGCGGACGAGAAGGAGACCACCACGGCATGGCAGGCCCCAGGGGGGACCATCCCCTCACTGGGAGTGAATGAAAAGCACAGACCTAAGGTTGACGTGGGGGGCACCAGGCAAAAGGGGGCATCGATGTACCCCTTGTTGGACAGAAGCACCTGCGTATGGAGACGACCAACAGAGGGGTTATGGGAATAGCTGAGTGTTAAGCAAATTTGAGACAAAAATTTCACGTTACTGTTTCCAGAATTCTTTTAAAACAATAATTAAACCTTTGAAAAAATAATGAAAATTAAAAAACTAAAAAAAGGAAACAGCATTTTAGGGAAAACAGTGCATTATACCAGTGAAGGGATTAGCAATGGCTCACTGGCCAAAGTTCTTGTATTTACCAAATACAGATATAGAGCTCATATTAATGATTACATGCTTTCATATCAATCATGTAGTTGTGCTTTTAAAGCTATTAGGGCTGTAAAGTGGTCTTTTTTATTGTTGACATCAGTACTGAGCTCATAATATATTCTAATTCTACTGGTCACACATAGTCATTTCAGCTGGTTTTGTATATCAGCCAAGGTTGCAGAAGAAGGTTAAATAGATTCTTGCTTTCATTCAGTTGCCAGGACACTGACCACATGGTCCAGACAACCACACTGAGGCCATCAACACAATGGGCTGCAGACAAGTCAAAGACACATTCCCAATGAGTTCAACAGGCCTTATGAAGCCCTGAAGATGGACTTTTACTTGATGCTGGTGTCAGTGAAACAATCTAAACACAAACCTCATAGCTGTGCTTGGAGCTGATGAAGATATTGCCCATGTCCAGCAGGTCAAAGTTGAACTGCAGCTGGGGGCCAATGCCCTCCCCTTTAATGTGTAGAGGGAGCCGAGACTCTCGACCTGACAGGGATCAGACAAAGACGCAGCAAAGAGGTATGAACTATGCACTGCAGATAACAAGGCTACTGCAAGACCATTACAAACATACATTTAGATATATATATATATATATATATAAAATTTGCAACCATGAGACATTCAACTTTATTGGCTGTATATAAGGTACCCAGTTACTTCCAGTTCTGAAAAGGAGGTGAAACAGCAAAGAAAGAGAAGCAGATTGGGGGAGTAGAAGGCATACAAACATAACATGTAGAAGAACAATGGCAGTTCAACACCAAAAGATGGTTCTTTGCACCAAAGCTTTTCTGTCCCCATCCACTGTAAGGATGATAGTATTCATTGCTTTACAAAGCAGTACTGTGCTGGTACTTGTTTATTCATGCAAGCATCAAATTTTTATCCCATTTTTATGGTCAGTTTTTTGGACGAGTTAAAACAAAAACAAATTTTAAATCATACATATAGCATTTGGGAGCCATTACGAATATTTACAGCTGATATATGATGACTGTACAAAGACACGGAAACAAACGTAAACAGAGGGAAAAGGGGAGCATCAGTAAAGTTGCGGACAACAGTAGCTCAAGTGTGGAGTGATGCACCGCTCAGCTGGTGTGAGTGGAAACAAGACGTATAAATTCACAAATAAATATGGGTCATATAATGCCTATTCATGTCATAATTCTCCTCTCTCACCTGCCATAGCCATGCACGACCTCTGGTTAAAGTCTCCTACCTGTGACATCACAGTACACCGTCTGCTGATAGAGCTTGGCCTCCTGTGGTTTGAATACAATATTCACCATGGCTGTAGAGTTGGGCCAAATGTCTCCATCCTGTAAAAAAATAAGGCCACAGCATTTACTCAGTCCAACCCTTTCTGGAATCACTTCAAACAGAGCATTTATGTTATGTTTCAAAAGTTGAAGAACAGGTCAGACAATGTTTGCCTTTACAGTGGAGGAACAATATGAGAAAAAGGCATGTGGTATGAGCTGATATGAGCCCATTCACTCTCAGATACACATACAGGGCACTATACTGGGCTCTGTTCAACTGTATGGCTGTTTCCAGTGCGCCTCTGCAATTCTGAGTGCATAATGGCTTAGCGACAGAATATGTTCAGAATATGACAGAATAGCCTTGTCCCTGTGGGGTGTTCCCTCTACGTACCGGGGGACTGATGATGATGCAGTTGTCAGAAAAGGCCACATGCTCCTCCTGCACTTGTTTCTGTTGGTCATAAAAGGTGTTGGAGAGCAGCGAGAGGTGATCACGGAGAGTGGGGTCTGCATTGCACTCAGCCAGGAACTGGTCCGTCTTCACCTCCTCCTCCTGCTGCCGACCCAAGCAATTCCTGGCCAAGGAGCAAGGAAGACAGGCAACATAATAGATTATGCAGTGCTTTCTTTCAATAATGTGTTGGCATATTTCTGTGTTCATGCCAACATATTGAAATTAATTCAGTTAAACTGAGTAGTAGACATGAACAGTATTACTAGAAAGATCTCTCACAGCTCGCTGAACTGAAGCAATGGGGCTACAATGGTTGGTTGCATGCAGGTACCTTGGTCACCAGAGTCTGATTAAATAAGCTAAACTAAGAGTAGAAGGACAAGATGTTGTTCCAGTTTTGTAGCCAGGGGTTCAGAGTACAGAAGCTTTTTTGAGCATGTCCCATAGAACCGGATACTGGCAAAGTGACAGGGTGTATAGGACATCAAAGAGAAAGATAATAGAATTCAGCCATCAATTAATTTCGGAACATTATGGTGATAAGCTGAGTGTTTCACTTAATGGTAGGTCAGTTTGTGACTATCTCACCTCAACTTCTGCTGCTCCTCTTCCTCTTCAGTAGCAAAGCCCTTCCACTGGTAGTGGACAATGACATCACTCCTGTTGGCTATGACTATAGAACAATGGCTGGACATGGAGACATAAGTGCTCTCCAGGGTGACAGAGTTCTTGTCCAGCCACACGTTCACATCCACAGCATCTCCACACAAGCTGATGTAGATGTCTTCCCCTGTTCAGATATTAAAATGAGAGACTGTAGCAAAAATGAAGAAGACATCCTCGCAGGCTTGGTTTGAGTGGTTATACCTCTTTAAGTCGAATGATGGGTCTCTATATTCTGTTATTACATGGTCACCTCATCATCTGAACTCAAGGTTATATATCAAAATGTTTAAAAAGTAGTATATGGCAGGGATAGGAAGGGGTGAAATTGAAAACATTTCAAAATGTAAAGTAACAATTATTAATTTTCACTTTTTTGGAAATTAACCTGATCCTGACCTACGCCTAAAGTTGTATAAGAAAATCCAACCCGAAGATGGCCCAAATCTTGATACTTTGGTGGACCCCGATGGGCTCGGGTAGCAGACCGCTAATGGTGTGTACCTGTATGGTACTGAAGCACCAGGTCCTGTGTGAAATCCCCAGTTGTTTTGGGCAGAAATTCCACAGTCACTTGCATGCTTTGTCCGACCTTCAGGGTCCCCAGTGGGGGGTCCACAGAGAAAGGGCTTTGAAAGAAGACAGATGACATGGTTGAGAAATAATACTCGAGGGGGTCAGAAATCTCAGTGCCACTCCTCCAGCTGAGGAAGCTTGTATTAAAGCATAAAAAGCTTACAATCAGTCAGAACAAAAGGCCCGAATAAAGAAAAAATACAGTCGCTGTTAAATCAATAGCAGATTGAGCTCAAAATCTACTACTTAAAGTTCTAATTTTATTAGTAGAGACAACTTTTAATTTAAATAATTCTGGTAAAAGAACAGCATTTTGGAGGTGCAGAGGGCAACACTGGTGGCTTCTGCTGGTGGGCTGTGGGTTCAAATGTGGCTCAGTGTATGCAACATTTGTGTTGTCTCAAGGTTGGGGGCTTCCTTCAGTCCAAAGATATGTGTCTCAGGTCAATCGAAAACTCATCTAAAATGTAGTTGTTTTCAAACATTTTTTTCAGGAGGGAGGCTGAGTTGAAACAGATTATAATTTCTCCCATTTTAAATAACTGGAAAATAGGCTCCCTATTAATGTTTTTCCAGGTTATGTCTGGTTTTCAGGAACAGATTAGGAACATAAGATGGGATGTCCATGTCTTTACATCTTATTTAATAGATGGGCTGCAGAATATAGAACTAGGAAGATGCAGGTTGAAATCCTCATGAAACAAAAGTTCAACCTTTAAAAGCACACAAACAAGAAAATGGTCAAATGAGCAATATAAGTGCATTTGTACCTTTTTGCTCAGTATGTCCACTGTTCAAAAGGTGTGATGAACATAAGGTTTGCAGTGTCTTCTGCCTTGTTTGCATACTGAACTCCTCCCACCCTATTCTACACCCAGAGAGGAATCCTGTATCTACATATGCTGCACCATGTTTCCTACACTTCATACTCCACATTGAAAAACAGTGTCAAAGCCTTTAGGGCTGCACCCCTGTTCTGTGTTTCCTCACCTCTGTGTGGAGAGCTGGAACTTAGCCTCAGCGTTTCCTATATTCCGCACCAGCAAGATCCTCTCTGAGGGGCACTTCACTGGGCAGATGGGAAAGTGCAAGTGGTCTGGGAAGTCCAGTATGGCACGTGGACCTATGGCCCGGATGGGGACCTCAAAGCTCTCTCTCTCTGTTGTGAAGATAATTCTGTGGATGTAATCCTGAAGATCAGATTAACACTTAGTGTCAGACTATTTATAAAATCATCCTTGATCCAAATAGCTGATGACAGTTGGGATTTACTAAACATGGTGTTTTAATATCAGAAATCAGAAAGCCAAAAGTAATACAAAGGCATAAAAATAAAAAACTTTTCATCCCCATTTGGAAACAATCATCTCAAGCTATCCAAAAGGAGCAGGTATGAGTAACATTATGCCATTTGTCATAAAGAATTGTTTTGAATGTGATCCACAGTTCTTTGAGTACATGCCTCCAAAGGTACAATACAAAACCCTGCAGGAGAATTTGCAGAAAATGAAGATATCACGTCTGTTAACACCCCCTCCCCTCACATGCCCCCTAAAATCATGCTCCCTGTGGGCAACACCTTGTTTTCTTGAGGTCTGAAGAGCATAATGAATGTCAAGGCCATGCCTGGGGCCACCTTGCTGCGCACATCCACAGGGCTGATCACTTTAAAATAAACGGATTCCTCTTCCACAACCTTCACCAGCCGTGAGATCTGGAAAGCAGTGTGTTGTTACTTAAGCTTTTGAAATGTGCACATTGTGGGTAATAGCTGTCTCAGCGCATAATGGCGTGTCAGGACTTGGCTGAGCACAACGTATGGTGTAACATATCAGCCTGGTCAGCCGACGCTGCTTGGGTCAGAAAGTGGAGATACATATTATGTATCTCCAAACTAGATTAGCCTTATAGCGGTTGCACTTTGTACACAAGTAATGTTAGTGCTGCTGAACAGGCAGACGCTAAACAGTGATGGGCTTGTTGTAATCCAGTGGACAGGAGAAAAGCAATAAAATGTACAGTACGGTGCAAAAGTCTTAGGCACCTGTGGGAAAAATGCTATAAAGCGAGGATGGTTCCAGAAATAATGCCACGAATACTTATTAATCAATAAACCTTCTAAAAAGTGGAGTAGACAAAAAAAAACCTCAGTCAGATCGATATTTGGTGGGACCACCCTTTGCCTTTAAAACACCATCAATTCTCTTATGCAAACTTGCATGCAGTTTAAGGTAGAGGTTGGTAGGTTCCTCCAAACATTTTGAGGAACTGGCCACAGTTCTTCTGCAAACTTTGACTGTCTCTGCATGTCCTCCCAGACTGACTTGATCGTGCTGAGATCAGCGCTCTGTGGGGACCATACCGTCTGTTGCAGGATTCCTTCTTTTTGCTCAAGATAGTTGTGTATGACTGAGATTGGGTGTTTGAGGTCATTCTCAGGCTGCAGAATGAATTTGGGACCAACCAGAAACCTCCCTGATGGTAGATAAGAATCTACCTGTACTTCTCAACAGACATTGAAGTTGCATGAAGACTTTTGGACAGTACTGTACATCATCAAGTAATTAGATTGTCCAGTGTCGTGTGTGTGTGTCATGTCTAATTCCATGTCACTAGTTTGGGTACTTTCTCCAGCAGCGCCCCTACCCCCAGTCACTACTTCCTGGTGTTGTGTGTGTTTTTGTGTGCGAAGTGGGGACAGCACACGTTAGTAATGTATGTAATGCCATGTGCAAGTGTTTGTGTGCATGGGAAGTTTCAACTGTCAAATTTGTATCAAAAGCTGCATCACCTTGTCATTATTTCGCAGCACAAGGGGCACCTGGTACGTTTCTGAAGGGGTGTAATTCTGGAACACTATCTCTGAGGGGAATGGCTGGAAGATTGGCCGGTCATTATCCACAGAGGAAAACTGAAAGCAGGGATGGATAAAAAAAGTAAAAGTAGGTCTTCAGGCATCAAAGATCAGTGCAGCAAGCAGCACAGAGCTCATTGTTTGCTGAAGCACACAATGAAAACCCATGTAAAAACAGGATCGTGGCAGTTTTATATTGCACTTATCACAGTCCTTTACTTACTGGCCACATTTTATCCATTCTCAAGTGTTATATCTTAGAAGTGTAAGCTTGTGTATGAGTCACTTCTAGCAGATGAAAAACTGTCAAGCTGTTACCAAACAGGTTTTTTTTAAATAAGTCCCCTATTGTGCCTCAAGACTGTTTGCTTTAACAAGAAAATATAGACTTGCAGGAAATCATTAAGGATAAACAATATACACATACTGTTTAAACAAAAACTCAACATTGACCCAGCGAAAAGGGTGTGTGTGTGAGATTGAGAGAAGGTCAAAGTGTATGATGAAAAAAGTTGAAAGTATGACACGAATAAAGCAGGAGTCTTACACCCTGTCTGTGTGTTACCTTGTGGTAAGAGGTTTCACTCATATCAAAGAGCTCCAAGATGCGAGGAGGGTGCGCAGCGTGTGCATTTGCCAAGCGCTGCTCTATGGTCAGAGACATTTCATGGGCGAATGCAGACGGGGTCATCTGAAAGCAAACAAATCGGTAAACTGCTTCATGTGTGATATTACTAATGCCACACTACATATTCTTTGCATCCATCCTTTTGTCTTCATAATCATTCATCATGATGAGGGTAGTGGGGCACACCTTGCTTTGCGTTGTAAAGCAAGTTTCCACCTCCTCCTGTGAGATCCCCAGGCATTCCCAAGCCCCAAAACACAAAGAAATAAGTAATCAGTTCACCTCCTCCCTTTTGAGCCCTTGTTACACCTTCCATTCTGCAGAGGTGGTCGAACAAATTTTACTGGGGCCCCCTGCTGTGAAGGAGTAACAGCTTCATTTTGTGGCCCTCCCTGACTGATGAACTCCTCATCCTACTACAGAGTGTGAGCCCTACGCACCTACAGGGAATCTGCACGTCTTCTTTCAGTCACTAGCCAAAACTTGTGACCATAAGGTGAGGATGCAGATCAAATAGTAAATCACAAGCTTTGCGAGAGATCTCAACTTCCATTTCATCACCACAGTTAGCTGCAGCCTCTGCAGTATTACGACTGTTGTTGGTTAAGCTATTGCTTCTGAAAAGGATGGAAAGGCACAATCTGCTAAGAGCAGCTGCTACCCCAGCAACTGGAGAGAACAACTCACCTTATCCCTTGAGACAACCATCCTCCCAGATTTGGTGGAGCTGACCTTCATACCAACTTCATGACACACAGCTGTTAACAGCTGTACAGTGTGCTGAAGATTTTAGACTCATGATCACCCCCACCAAGATGTTGCCACCAGAAAGTTCTTTGGCTGCTATGTCGTTGTTGTTGTTGTCATGGAAGTCGCAAGAATATTCTTTAAACCTAATGTTGTTGTCATGGTTACTACCAGAAAGTTGTTTGGCCCCCTCATGGTCATGGAAACTGCCAAAAAGTTCTCCGAGTGCTGAGTGTTCACATATATGGATTGATTAAACAAGTACTTAGACACTTCTTCAGATGGAGAAAAAGTAGTTAAAAACCTGAAAACATTTAAATGTTCTTCCTCTCAACATGTGGCTTATCACAACAGGTTAAAAAACAGCAAAAAGGAAAACTAAAGAATTGAAAGAATAATACATTTGATCATTAGAAGAGCTACTATTATTGAGAAACAGTGGCAGTGATCAGAGAAATGTTGAGAAAAACATAACTGTAGATGTCTATTGATGCAAACAAGACACGTGCAGTAAACACTCGTTAATGGAGTATTTTATTACATCTTCAAACATTCAAAATCACATGGTCATCCTCAGTTTCAGCTTAACATCATTTAAACCCTTTTTTTAAATTTTACAGACTGCTGGTGTTTAACAACAAAATATTATTTAGCAGTAGGTTTTTTTTCTTGAAATATTTCATTCAATCAACTATCAAATGTCACATTTTAAACTGTTCTTCAGAATAAACCACCATTTTCTAAAGTCCCTCCATTGACATTCTTTAATGAGAAAGCAGGTCTTTGCAGAAATTGTGACTTCATTTTTCAAAGGATGGTGAATGAACTACATCATCTTATATTTTGCAAGTAGGTGAAAAAGATATTGCCTTGTTTGTTAAATACAATCACAGTTGCACCATAGTGTTAAGTACCTAAAGCTCTCCACTCAATCCAAAATTGCATATATTCTAATATGTATTTTTTTTTAAGTGAAAACTTAAGGAGTAATAGTTGTTTCTCACAGAGCTTGCATTTAAGGCACTGCACACAGAATAAAATATCCAGGATTCCAACACAAACATATTTACTCACTAGGGATGCAGCCGCAGGAGAATTGTTTGCTGATGGTGCTATTTTATCATTTCTAAATACTGGCCAATATACCTATTCATAACAATAGGCAGAACAATGGGACTAAATCTGCCGAGATGAGAATTAGACAACAAAACATTTATTTGTGCAAAATTTCAAACATTTACAATAAAATAAATACAATAAATGCAATCTACTGATCCACATTTGGCTACTTGATCCTTAAACAGGGAATGGTTATGCAGGCTTTGGCCTTAAATGTTATAAAACACTTCCATGTGTTTCAAAAAAATCTAAGAACTGAAAACATTATTTCATTGTTATTAAAACATTAGCCCAGTGTCACCTAACTGTTCTGTTCATCTGGAACATGAGTGCATAACCAAATATCACTTTGAGTTCCAAAAAAATTTTAGACAAATGTTGGCCAATACCCACTGTGATTCTAATATCATTTGTACACCCCTGATACTCACACTGCGACATAAGCTAACAATACATACTACTCAAACATGCAAACATTTCACACGGGTTCCTCAGTGTAATTTCTCTTTGTGATGAAGTGCATCATTCACCACTTAAGACATTTGAAAACAGTAACTGAGAAAAATTGCCAATATTAGCGTTCGGGTGTGAAGGGAGTTTTTTTTGTTGAGTAATATGTTTGAGGTATTTAAGTGGCTTTTACATAGTGCTTCAGCACTTGACAAAGTGTAAGTACTGTCATGGAAGAAGCTCCAGACAAGTTTTAATCATCACTCTGCTTCAATTTCAAAATTATCATACTGGGCAAGTTCAAATGTTTTTGTGCCAATGGCTGCCCAACCGTTTGTGGGCTGTAAAACTACGGCAGACTTCCAGAGAGGGTATCCATTCAGCATTCCTGAGGCGTACTGACCCTGTAAACAGAAACAGTTTATGAACTCAGACAGTACTTTGAAGAAGGTGGATTCCATATCTGGTAACATCTGGGGCATGCCTCTCAAAAACATCGATGAATTGCAGTCCTCATAGGGCATGCTGTTAATTTTTTTTGGTCTATATTCCCCAATAAAAATGTTTTAACTATTACTACTGAAACTACCAGCTGTATTGATCTAGGTCTTAATGAATGGAGAAAAAAAAAAATATCTGAACACACCTTAACAGTCAGACTCAATGTGTGCCAAACCCCAGCTCGTGTTCCTGATAAACCTTCAGCAAGCACAGTTTGTCCACCTTGCAAGCAAAGGAGAAATTTGAAATGTAAGACATCTCATCTACTGTGGTGGATTTCAGTTTCATTCCTAAACCATGGAAGTTACTGCCTATGTTAAATACCTTCCAATCAGGAAGACACCTGCATCCAGAGAGATGCTGTGTGGAGCTAGAGCTAATCCAAAGAAGACTTTAATAACCTGAATTCAGCAATAAAGGGAAGAGTTCTAGCTCTCTGTGATCTACTGTAACCTGAAAGATACATTATAAGGTCCACAAATCACAGTATCTACGTATAATATTGAACTGAAATACTGACCAATGTCGTTAGTCACTTTGTAGGTCCCATCTGCATAAACCCAGAAAAAGACCCCCTTGGCTTTTCTGACAGCTTCTCCACCTTGATCCACCCTGGCGGCAATGAACACCCCTCCCGCCTTGGCAGTTTCGATATAAACGTCACATGTCACAGTAACATTTTGCCTGTGGAAAAGATAGATATTCTGAAACATTCATTCTATTGCAAAAGTCTTTGTACAAAAGTAAGCTGTCCAAATAACCTAAACCACATCTCTGAATGACGCAGCAGATAGCTTGGGCTACATTCAAATCTACAACACAAAGGCGTAAGGTGCTAGTGCATACCTCCCCACCTCTAGCCTAAAAAACTACCCAGAGATTTGCTAGGCTCAGATAACAATGCATCACTACAATGTTGTAATACAATTTAAAAAAATCCACTGTGTAATTCAGTGCTAGAGCCTTACAGCTTCTGGATTGTGTGCATGGATCTGGTTTTGAATTATATCTCTGTATGCAGTCTGCATGCTCTCCCTGTGTTCCTGCACGTGTGGATGGAAAGTTTTTTTAATATATCTTTTTTTTAACTCATATCTTTCTATACACACACAAATAAAATATTTGCTGAAACACACACCAGTTGTGGTCACCAATTATACTGATGGTCTGATCTGCGTCTGCAGCCCATGTCACTGGCCGCTGAGTGACCACTTGACGCAGAGTGAACACGTGTGGTCCTGAGTCAGTCAAATTGATGAAGTACTCAAACACTCCAGTTTGATCAGCAAAGTCTGGTGCTTCAGTGAAGGGAGGGTTACCTACAGTAAGAGATCAGCTACTGGTTTACAAATCATCAGTCAAATTATCATCGCTATATGGAAATTTCCTTGCATGGCCTCTGGATGTTACAGAAGCTGATCTGGTACTTAGATTCAGCATTCAAATATTGCCAAGCATTGGATCTTGTGCTGAAAAAGCCCTCAAGTCATATAGCAAATTAAAAAAGAGGGGGGGGGGGGCGTTACTTGTTAAAACATTGAACAAAAGAGACAAATATGAAAGGATGTGTGTATAAGGTGATTTAACTTTCTGGAAAATATACTGTGCAGCAACCTCACACCTATGTGCGCCAGTAAGCCAAAATAAATTAAAAGTAACTTTAAAACTAAATTAATACATCATGAAATATCAATAAGCAAACAGGGCAATATGAAATCAAGGTACTTATTTTTTGGGATACATACGGACATTGAAGTCATCTTTGTATTTTTTTGGAAAGGGAGAGGAAGGAGGTGGAGTTGGATGGACTCCTTTCTGTCCCGTAGTTATAGTTGTTAATGTGTAAACCTCGTCTACATCCAGATCCAAAGCGAAGGAGCCATTAGACAGCTAAGAAAATATAAAATGACTTACTAACAAACATATCACATATGACAGCAACCTTGAAAATATTCTTCTGAGGATGCCATCGAATTCATTCTTTCATAAATAAAATGCATTTCTACAGATTTACGGGGGGACCATTCAGCTACTGCTAAATTTGGAAGCTGAAAAACTGGTCTGAAAATGAATGATTATTAATGATTAATTTTTGTACAAATAAAAACACTTTTGTGTTTGGGCAGTTTTCCCCAATAATGATTTTAAAAAGTATGGCAGCAAAACCTGGTGGCCTTTTGATCTGTCCAGATACAAGAATTACCTTTACCTTTAGGGATTTGAGCTGCTTAAAGAATACAGAATTGTGCGTCTTGAAATCAAACTTGGAGTGCCAGACTTGTAGTGATGTTATATCAGCCTGTATTTAAAAAAATAAAAACAAAAAACTTTAGCAACAGAATGCAATTTACAAGCAAATTGTAATATTTAGAAATACTTACAAAAGATCCCTTTAAATGGAATGTTGCACTCTGGGCAGAAACATTGAAGGCAGGGAGAGGAGGTCTTATACACTGAGAGTGATTATGCGACTAAAAAGGAGAGGAAAAAAAGTGTTTCCAATACTGTAGCATATTTTTACAAATGAAATGTGTAAACGATTACACTAATCCTCCTCAGAATCCCAAACAATTTGTAATATAAAAGAAAATGGAAACAAGAATTAAAAACAATTGTTGAAGCAACAATACTCATTGCACTTACCATGGTTTCAATAACAATGGTGAGATTTCCCTTTCCATCTGTTAATGCCACATAACTGCCACCTTGCTCCAGATGACCGACAGTCTGCAGATACCGCCATCCAGCTTGGGTGAACTGGGTTGTATGGGCTGAAAGTGAGTCACAATCATGTGTAAAATACAGAAACACAGAAAAAAACAGATCATCATCTATTGTATGTGATATATAACAAGAGCACACAGCAGTCCAGGAGGACAAAATGAAACCTGTGGCCACAAAATTGTGGTTAATGACATTCTTCCAGTCAGAGAGTGGCATGGAGGTAAAAACGAGTAGCGCAGTCTATCTGAATTATGGAAAGCTTTTCTACTTTGGGCAATACCAGTTATCCATATTGGAGACTCAACCACATAATTGCCACTCCATGGCTCCTCAGCGGTCATTAGCCCATCTCGTCCAAAAGACAGGTCCTCATAGTAACTTGCGATCAGGTTCCAAGATATGGTACTGCATCACATAAAGAAGAACAAGTCAGATTTTTTGTACAAAGGTCAAAGTGCTCAGATAGAATCTGTAAAACCTAATGTGCGATAACAAGAATATGTATATGCATCTCGTTTGTGGAAAAAAGTAAAATTAAAGGTAGATAGTAGTAACTAAGGGTCCGTACGCAGTCATTTTTCCGTTTACATAGTTCTGATTGAGGATGCGGGCCCAGCAGCCTCCGCCCACATCATCATTGAAGGTACTGTAATCCTCAGAAGCCCACAGTGGCTTCTCCGTCAGCAGGGCCTCAGCGATCGTGGTAGTGCCTGGGTAGTGAGCACTGTCAATGGCATCACACATAAATACACACACAGAGTCAGAAACAGGAAAGCTTTTGCAATCCCTATGATACACTGCCAGAAGCTTATCCTTTGTTTCACTATGAACCCTTCAGTTACAGGTCCAACTCCTTAACCACTACATCAACCAAGCCTGTTCAACTGAATAAACTGTCTTCACTGACTATTAAAGTAAAATAAATAAGTTCCTGCTGGTTTGGCTAAGTAAAAGATAAAAGAAAATAAATGTTAGTTTTGTTCCCCCATGCCTCAACTGTATAGAGAACCAAAAAGTTTCAATCACAGCCAAGTGCTTTGTTTGAAGACAAAGGTTTCAAAACAGTGTCGAAATGTTTTCTATAGAATTTTTAGGTTTAAAATGCATACCCTATCACTTCGATTGCGTCGGAGAGCTCCTTATCAAGACGGATCGTAGTAGAAATAGGCTCCCACAAGTTATCACTGGCCACAATTTTAACCTGTTCCAAACCACTTTTATCGAGAGTGTAGCGCAGGAGCTTCCAAATAATAGCAAGAGAAAAAAAAAACAAATACACAATGCATAGATCACTGGTAAACATCAATGTAATAAATGCCATACTTTAATTATAAAACTCTCCTTCATACACACTGTTTGAGCTGTAATAAAGTTAAAAAACTAAATAAATGAGCCACCAATACTGTATTTAATATCATCTCAGTTTCCACCAAATTAAAAAAAGAACCGAAAGAATATAAGTTTTGACATAGCTAATAATTTTGACTGACATTGTTTCCCTATTGTCCAACAAACATCAAAGTGTAACGGCAGCATCTTGTAGTGGTTAAGGATGTGAACTTTTAACTTGGGGGTTATGAAAGCCTCTGCTGTAGCAATTCTGAGACAGCTAATTTTGTCTCCCATAAAAGGGCACTCTATATAAATAGGTAGAAGTGTCAGTTAAACATGAGAGCAAAGAAAAAGGAAGCACTTAGTAATAAAGATTAAACACTTTTTGCATGGAGACCATATATGTAGCAAACAATCCCAGACCTAACTTACCCTATCACATCAACAGCATCATTGAGGTATGAGTCAACTATCATAGCATTAGAAATGCTCCAGTTATCATCAGCTGCAATGATGCCGATCCTGGTTAAACCAATTTTATCCAATGTGTCACGAAGCACCTTGACAACAAACAACATTTTTCAGGGAAGCAAATGATAACAAATCTTATAATGTGCATAACTGTGCACTTCAAACTAAAATGATTTTGTGCAGCATTTTGTAGTTTATTGTCCAATTTGGATATTTTGAATACATTTATATTGAACCTACAAACAGGTGGCTGATTTAATTAGTTTTTTTATTGACTGATAACATTATTAAAAGTGTTATGTGGAAAAAAAAAAATCTGCCTTACCTTTATATACTTGCTGTTAAATTTTCTTTCATTCCATATCTAAAGTCACAACAAGACATAGTTAGGTACTAGTATACTATTTGTGCCCGAGATCTTTAGTAAAAATTAGAATGCAAGTAAATGTATCTTACTGGAAAAAGTTAAATATAAACTAATTGCTGAAACCAGAAATAGTCTATCAACCTGCTCTCTATTTCCTCTCCAGATTGAAACCTTTTTTCAGACTTAAATCTAAAGGAAAATAGTTAGATACCTGTGGCTTACACCAACAAAAGCTGTTTAAACCTATTATATCAAGTTACCACTTTGACAAAGCTACAAATAACCATTCATCACATACCCCAATATAATCAATATCCAAGTCGTGGTACTGTTTTGCTCCAATAATCCATGACACAACATAATAAGCAGTGATGTCTGGGAAATCATAAGGCCAGTTTGTTCCATGTCCAACCCAGCCTGGAAAAGCCCATGGCAAACCTTAAAAAAGTACAAAATTCAGTTTCATGAGCAAATAAATGTTATTGACTATTTGAGGTCATAAAACAACAGATCAGGTCACACTGTCATGAAAATCATGGAACTTCAGAAAGACCTGGTCAGGAGGAAAACTTAGAAAAATATTTAAAAGTGACCAAACCAGATCACGTTATCCTGCCACTAGTGAAAGCAGGTAAGAACAGCTGTGAAATGCAGATCAAGAAGACAGCTACATCACTGAACAAGGTTCGACCACTCAGTGGCTAAACAACAAACACTGCCCAGAGATCAACAAAAATTTTGCCTGTTTTTTTTTTAAGGAACAGCCAGATGAAAGTGACTTAAACTTGATATCTTTGGCCAGAAGGAGAAAGGCTATAATGCCTTGAAAAAAAGCATTTGATCCTTTTCAATTGTCTTCCATTTTTGCATAGTTGACAAGAAATTCCATCAGACCATTTTTGTCAGCTCTACCTGTACCTGGATGAATCCAGACACAGAAATTAAGACAATAAAATGTGTAATGATAGGTGTGAAACAACTAACCACCCCTCACACTATTAATTTGGATGATTAAAGTTGCGTAAAGTCAGTTGTTTCAATGATTTAGTCCACCTCCAGGCTCCATTCATATAATTAGAACTGACAAACAGATTTGATCAAACAGCACTTTACCACAGCACTGAAAATTAAGTAAAAACTAAATGCAAGCAGTAATCTTGTTAATATCATTCTCACAATAAAGTAATGAAGCATAATGCTACGTGTTTTTTTCCCCCCAGTAAGAACTGTGAGTCAGGTTGCCATCAGTAGACAGAGCCATAAGAGGTAAATCCCACAGGATTGACTGTTTCTGTTAGCAAGATAAATTCAATTTTTACGCATTTATTACATTCATCTTCCATTAAAACAACCCATTCAAAACTAACATTCAAAAACACAAATATGAGGTGTACATGGGGCTGCTTGCATGTTTGTGGAAGGCAACTATAGTGTTAGCTATAATTTCTTATGAGATAAAAATGTTCAAGGTATTTGATTATCGCATTACACGCCTTCTTCTGGAATGCAACCCTCACGTACATCACGAGTTGGCTGTAGTTGCACTTGCTTTACATGATGGCACCATGTCAGCCATGTTTTTCTGTGTGATATTTCTATTTAGAAATGATAAAATTTTCACTTATCAGTTCAAAATTTCAGAGAATAAGGGAACCAAATGTGAATACTCTGGGACACTAACAAATTTATATACTGTGCTATCCATAATGATACACAGAATGACATTTTCCATTTCAGTAAACACTGTACACCTTAGAAAAAACAATTGATGTGTAGCTTTGAATGTTCTGTAATTTTACCAACAAGGGTGATGTTTGGGTTCCGCTTCTTGGCTTCCTTCATAAGCCACCACTCGTAACCCCGAAAGTAGTTCTCGTCATTTTCATAGTGCATGTGAGAAGGCTCTGTTCCATCTGTCAAAAGGACAGATAGCATCTTGAAAAGCAGTGTTACTGAGTAGCTTACTGTAGCTTCCCTTTTCCACACTGCACTCCAGCAGCTCTGGTTCAAACTGGATTCTGATGTTCTTAGGCCCTAGACACTTTCACTCTGATGCGTGAAAAACAAAAGGACAAAGCACCAACTGAATTATATGGTGGACATGATGCAACTTAAAATAATAATAGGTTTTTTGTGCCAAAAACTTAGTGAATATGTAGAAATTCTGCAGTATTGGAAATGCAATTCTAAACTTTTATTTGCACTAAGTTTCTCTCTTACAACCATGATCACCCTTATTTTTTTCCCCAAGAGTATGACTCTTCAGGAGACCAGTCAAGTGATCCGTCTCACAAACTGGGCATTATCTTTACCTGTGGTCTGAGCATCACCTCCAATTTCAACTTTGAGAATATGCAGCGAGGCACCAAAGTTGGGCTACAAAACAAAGCAATAACAATACAAGTTTTAGCAAGAAGTACAGGTGTACAAACTGACAGCTGGAACCAAAGTGCAAGACTTCTATATGGCATTTAAGCCCTCTGTCAATAAAATATCCTTCTCTGTCACATGACCATCACCTGATCTTACTGATAAACACGAAAAAATGCTGAATAACGAAACCAAATTTCTGCAAGTGATACAAAAAAAGTAAACTCCAAATATCAACAGAGGTATCGACGTTTTTAGCAGAACTAGTGGAAAGTCAGGTAATGAGTAAGGTACACCAGATTTTCTCTTCAGTTTTAACTATATTACACTTACTATGAATTAAAATATATTGCCTGGCGTCTTCTGCACTGGTTCATTTTTAGAGTATTAATATTTGCTCTGTGGAAGTAGCAGTAACCGGGTACCTTGAACAGGTAATCCAAGATTTGGCTTCGGTACGGCTCCGCGTAGTTCACCAGCAGTCTAGACGTTGCCTAAATTTGTTTTTTAAGAAAAATGACACAGTTTCTACAAGGGATAAGACAAAAAGCCAAGGAGTTTATTGCAGTAAATAGGTTTGCATTCTGGTTGCCTTGGGCTAACGTAACAGTCACTTACTCCACCGCCGCTTAAACCCCCGATTCCGTCGAACCGTCTTCCCAGTCCGTCTCGATCGTTCAACACATAATCCTGAGCCTCACAGAACGGGAGACAAAACGCCAAACAGGCAAGAACACCGACAGCAAGTTTAAGCGACATGTCGAGCACCTCGGCGCTCCGGAACTCTGGAGATTCAAGAATACGCAGATCACATGACCGCGCCAGCCCGCCTTCCACGTGACAGCCGCGTTTACTCAACTTCCTCGTGCAAACTTTTTTTATTACCTGTTTATTTTATTTTATTTTATTTTAATTAAACGCGAAAGCAAACTGTTATAAATAATTGCAACAGTTTCACACAACACTGTACGCAATATGGAATTCTAATTACATCGCTAAAATAAAACAAACAAAATGTGAAAAAGATAACAGGAAATGTCACGCCTTACAGTTATTACGTTATACAGTTGAAATGTGCGGCTTGTCTTTTTATTCTCTACAAGCTAAGTTTTAATATATATTTTAAATGCAATTTTCAAAAAGGGTAATTTTGAGTTTAACATCTTACCGTTGTTTCTTAATATAATATATATGAGATCTTTGTTTCTGAAGAACATTGAAAGGATGCAGCTTTGATTTTACTGTATTGAATGCGTTGTTTGTGACGTCTGGTTTAATATTTTAATGTTTAGTAAAGGATTGAATTTGAGTTAAAATATAATTAAAGCCACTGTATAAGAAAGGACAGAGCAGGCTGCTGTTCTCTAGAAGACGAAAGTCCTTTAACGTGTGTGACAACATCACCCACGTGTTCTACTACACCGTAGTCACCAGTGAGATGGTTTATGACTGTCCTGGGGAAAATATCACTTCTGGCAAGAGGTGAAGACTTAACAAACTCATAAAATGGAGTTCTAACATCCCCAAACACTCCTAAAACGTACAGTAACTAAAACTTCAAATTCTTCAAATGGAGGGGGGGGGGCGCCGTGCGTATTACGTAATTGCGTGTACGCGACGTGGACGTCAAGGTTGCCGCTGTAGGAGTGCGCCATGTTGGGTAGAAACAAAAGGGAAACCTCTTCGGCCTTCTAAATCCAGAATAAACACAGCTGGTATGCCCAAAAAGGACAACATGAACGAAGTGTTTTGGGGGGTCTAGTGTTCTTGTCCCTGGAGATACCATGCCGTTGTAAGTATTCTGTGACACGGTGTGTTGCTACGCTAGCTGGGACGCTAGCTTATGACATGGTGATATGGAATATCTGTCCAACGAGGGCGAGAACGTTTGCCTTTTTTTTTTAGTTTGTTTCTCGTTGTCTTAAATGTGCATTTCAGATCTCCTAGTTTGCACTTGTCTCAGATTAGCCGTGTGGTGCGCCGTCGTAGTACCGAGGTTTGGCCCCGTCCTCGCGGTTTGTTCACATTGGCTTAGCTGTCGGATACTGGGCACTTGATGTAGTTACTGGGGGAAAAACTCCGCCGTTAAAGTCAATGGACGCGATAAAACGTTTTGAGTTGGTTATTATGTACACCTGTGCAGAGGATCTAATGCCTAAATCTTCAACTTAATAATATTAATACTCATAATAATCGCTGACACTGTTATTCAGAAACACGCGTAGATGTTTTGCCACAGGAAATCGGCTGTCTTAATAATAATACTACTTGTTGTTATTGTTGTTATTATTATTATTATTATTATTATTATAGCCAACACTTAGAAAGATATTAAGGCTTACAGTTATTTTTCTCACATTTTATTAATCAGCGCTTGAAAATATGCAGGACAGGTAAATTATGGAAAGTCTTAATGTTTGCTTTTTTATTTTATTAAAAAAATCAAGATTTTATTCTCTAAGTGGCATATTCAAAGAGAACTATCTAAAGCACGAACTTGAACCTGTTGAGCCATTAAAGGCTGTATTAATTTCACTTTGAGTTTCAGAGAAGTGACATTTACTGAAATCCAATAAATAACAACCAAAAAATCCAATTGATTTCCAAAGTACAACCAAAATTTAAGGCATATTTAAACTAAAATAAATCAGTGAACATTGTGGTGTGCGGGAGGAATGAGTTATATATGTTTTGCGATAGCTCTTTCATTGCCTTTCTGTTTATCTCAGGGTAGAAAATTTTAATTGAGTTACTTGAGGAATCATTTCTGCCTGTAAAACACTGTTGGACGTTTCGCCACAGCAATTCAACTGCCTTATTATAAACAAGTATATTTAAACATGTACCAGTTAACTTTAATATTATTAAATATGCAAGCTCTATATATAAGATTTAAGAAACTTGATGTAGTTCTGTGATTTTGTATTATATATGTATTTAACTTTGGTATCTTCAGTATTACAAGTCTATGCTTAAACCTTGACTCCCCCCCCCAAAAGCTATTATGTTGACAGCTTCTAACAGCATTTCTTTGGTTTACAGAACCTTGTGACTCTTTAGTAACATAAAGCTAACTATGTCACACAATAGTGGACAGAGTTTCATTGTACAAGAGATGTGGTAGTATGTATGGACTTATAAAAGGTTATAAAAATTCCAGCAAACTGAAAAAGTGTTTTGTCTAATGATTAGCAGTTAAAGTCACAAAACAACATACACAGCATCCCTGAAGTGGAGTGATGTGGCAAAAAACTATTGCCATTGTTCATGCAATCCAAAAAATGAATGTCCTTGTTTTTGGCATGTAAATAGTTTAGGGAATTTTACTTTATTTACGTGTGTCAGAGTGTTAAGAAAAAAAGTTAATGCCCTTAAGGTGCTTGTGGCTAATTCAGGTTTGTTTTTGTGTTCACAGTCCTGTTGCCAACCAAGTCCCAGCACCACAACAACAGCCTAAGCACTATGGAATCACATCACCCATCAGCCTGGCTCTGCCAAAGGAGTCTGACCTGATACTCACACAAAAGTTGTGTGAGGCGCTAAAGCCGTATGGAGTGTTTGAGGAAGAGCTGGAGCTGCAGCGCAGGTGATGTTTTGTTTCCTTCAAATTGTACCATTACTGTGATGAGGTCTGGTAGACACTGACTTTACAGCTCTTTACCATCAGTCTTTTTCTGGCATTTGTTTGTAGTTTATGATATACTTAGGACCGCTCGCAGTTGACAGATTTCAATTAAAACATTTTTCTTCACAGAACATTTTATGTTTCCAGGTCAGTGATATATATTTACATGAAACTGTTGTGTTTTCTATGACAGGATTCTGGTTCTAGGGAAGTTAAACACTCTGGTTAAAGAATGGATCAAAGAAATCAGTGAAAAAAAGGTATGCCTTTATCCTTTGTTTGTATTTTGGATGGTTTGTAAGAATTATTTTAGTAATAGCGTATCTCAGTTTTTCTCATTTTTAATGGGTCATTTGTTTTTTTTCTTATTCTAAACAGAATCTGCCAACATCCATAATAGAAAATGTTGGTGGAAAGATATTCACGTTTGGATCATACAGGTTAGGAGTTCATACAAAAGGTAAGTTACTATTTGTTTTTGTTGATTTTAGTAATCTGGTTGTCATTCAGGTAGGTACTTTGTTTTTACTGATTAAAATATATAATTGGAGGTGCAGATATTACCGTTATGTATGTGTTTTTCAAAAGCAATGGATGACAGATTTATGAGGAGCCCTGATGCACTTTAAATCATTGACAAATTAACTTTTTCAGTAACAAAGTCTCGCTTTCTATTAAGTTTGTAAGTAGGGAAATCGCTGTATTTCCAGATTATTTTCCTTACCATAAATTAATAATAATCTTACACCTGAGTAAATGTGTAAATATCTTATAACTTTAATATTAGGACTTTGAGTACAGATTTTTTTTTGCCTTTATTGTGCAGCAGTGATGCAACTCATTTTGATTCCTTAAGGTGCTGATATTGATGCCCTCTGCGTTGCCCCACGTCATGTGGATCGCTCTGATTTCTTTACTTCTTTTTATGAGAAATTAAAAGAGCAGGAGGAGGTTAAGGATTTGAGGGTAAGAAACTGTACACTATCATGGAGCGTTTCATTGGTTATATTTGAGTTATTGTCAGCGCAAGAATGTTAAGTTTGTAATTATTTATGCGACCTTTGTTTTTGCTTCTTTTATAGGCTGTGGAAGAAGCATTTGTTCCAGTAATAAAATTATCTTTTGATGGCATTGAGGTAATATTTTGCACTTTTGCCTTATTTATTTCTTTAGTGTGTCGAGATAAATATTTAAACAAAATCATGCCTCATGAAATGGGGCTAATTTTTATCCTTCAGTAAAATTTGTTCATTTTTCAGTGAAATTTACATTATCCCTTTCTCTCTTATCTTAGATTGATATCCTGTTTGCCCGCTTAGCTCTACAAACAATTCCTGAATCCCTGGACCTCCGAGATGACGGCTTATTGAAGAATTTAGACATACGTTGTATTCGAAGTCTTAATGGTAATCTTAACAGGATATATTATTGCCAAATAATTTTCAAATTAAGAGTTAGCGATAAACTGATTTACGCACTTGTTTCTGAAAATGCTGCACACATTGAAATTGCATTCATTGGAATCCTGTTTTTCATTATTTTAAATGGGGAAAATAAACTCACTAAAGACTATATATCCTGCTTTACATAGGACTTGGTGTGTCAGGATTGCATTCTGTTCCACCTTTTTCTTCTCTGCTTTGCAGGTTGCAGAGTCACAGATGAAATACTGCACCTGGTGCCCAACATCGAGAACTTCAGGCTCACTCTACGGGCAATTAAGTTGTGGGCAAAGCGTAGGTTTTACTCTTACTAATTGTACAATTTAGGTTTAGGATTTAATTTAAAAACATTGTCTTAATATGACAAACTTGTAGTTAATGGCTGTAAGATGTAGTTAATTTGGTAAATTAGTTATTTTTTTAAGGAGTTAAAAATTCTAGAGGACTTATGGGAGATGTATATTTTTGAAAAATAATTTAGTGTTAGTTGTGTTACTATAATAATGATTTATTTGCTCATACATAATGAATACCAAATTCAGCATGTCAGTAAGTTTTTGCTTGTGAATGACTAGTTATTTAAAAAAAAAAAAGCGACATTGCATCATCAAATGTTTGATTTATCAGTCAAATCTAAGCTTCTGTCCGATGCCGGTGCAATTCATTTGGACAAATATCAGCTGATAACAATATGATTCCGATATCATAGTGCATCCCTTAAATGCCGTTGAGCCCAGGATTGAGCGAAAAACAAAAAAGTCTTAACGGAAATGCTTGCAGGTCACAACATTTACTCCAACATCCTTGGCTTTCTGGGTGGTGTGTCATGGGCTATGCTGGTTGCTCGGACCTGCCAGCTGTACCCCAATGCTGTGGCCTCCACGCTGGTGCACAAGTTTTTTCTGGTGTTCTCCAAATGGTGAGCACTTTTCCATATTGCTCTTAATCATTTGTCTGTAACTGTAAAACAGTGTTTTTATGAATGCAAGGGACTGCAAGTGTTATCATAATTCTTATTACTATTATTACTACTTTCAGTTACTGCTTTTTAGTTAATTACCAGCTGATATGCCCTGTGCTGTCCAGGTCAGAAAGATGGAAAGGTAAAAACATGTTAAATAGTCTCCAAAATGTTTTACCATTAATGTGCTTGTATTTATTATATAGGTATTCTTTGTGCTCTCAGATGTTTCATACAGCAGCGCGTGTGGTTTTTTGTGTGCGTCTGTGGGTGGAGTGACAAAATTGGTTACCATTGTGTACGTTTGCTCTGTAAGTGGCGTTACTAGTTACACTTCTGTAAATCTTGCCAGAAACCATATTTTACACTTTCAACATAGTAAGTAGCCTTTAAGTTTAATGAACTTCACAGAAACCTAACTTTGAGTGAGAAATACATGTGTGCCAGATTTCAAACAAAGCTGTATATAAACAACCAGTAAACAGATTGTGCTTAATAGATATAAGGACTTGATTTTAAGTTTAAAAAATTCACAACTTGGCTGCTAGGATGGAGAATTGAGGTTTTGTGGTGTGCCCAGTAAAGAGAGATGGGAGTCTGGAGATATTGAAGGGAGTTGTTGTAGTGTTACTGGATCAAGTTACTTAATTTTATTGGGGAAAGTTAAATTTTCTACTCTTAAAAAGAAGACAACTGTAATAATCTTTTTGATATAGTAAATATCGGTACAGATATTTATTCATCCATCAATACAGTACGTGTTTGTGGCACTTCTGTGCCGAAAGCTGATCGTTGTGATTCAGTCTATCCCAAAAGCTTGAGGCAGGGTACAGCCTACATGGAATGCAGTCACCTGCGCTCATTCCTTCAGATACACACAAATGAATCAGCTAAGATGGATTTCTCTGGAATGTGGGAGAAACCCAGAGCACTTGCCAAGAAACTGATGTGAGCATGTGGAGACTTTGTAAATTGAATTGAATGAGATGAATTCAAACATATGGCTGAATCTGCAGCCCAGGAGCTGTGAGGCACTTGTACTTGTCACGTGTCAGCAGCATGCTTCATCTATTCATACCAACCAATGACTAAACAAAAAAAAAAAGTTTTTCTACTAACTAGATAATCAAATATGGGCACCTTTCTTTTTCTTACTTTCTTTCTTGGACTTGGAATCAAACCATTACTGGTAGAAACCTTGCTGTTTTGCTGCCTTTCAAAAAAGTCCTTAATTTCAATTCATTTTGAACTGATGTTGAAAATACAGTGACCATAAATATTAATCACATCACTTGGACTTTCATGTTTTATTGTTTTACAGCACTGAATTACAATGAATTTAATAAGGCTTTCTTGGCACTGATCAACAGAAAATTACTCTGTCAAAGTGAATACACAATTCTGCAAATCAATTTGGAATTAATTACAAATATAAAAAACAAAATAACTGATTGTATTTATATGTATTCACATCCTTCGTTGTCATATGCTTGAATCAGTCGTGCTGCCACCACTTTTTTTTTTTTTCCAGACATCACTTGAAGAGAGATCACCGGCGTACAATTAAGATGATTTGTATGATTTTAGGATGAATGTAGTTATTTGGAAGCTCCCACAGCCGGCTAGTCAGTTTCCTTACATGAACTATGTCTTGAAGGCAGTGTATGCAAATATGACAGTGTACTTGAAAAGTACCAATTGGGAAGGATATAAGAATTTCGAAAGCAACAGAGTATAGATTCCTTAGAGGACAGATCTAATAGGAGAGAATATGCCACAGTGTAGGGCACTGGAACAAAAGAGACTCTTAAGAGATGCAACCAGAAGGCCTGTGTCAGCTCTGAAAGGTCTCAAAATGGTCTTCTGTGGCTGCAGTAGCAGAAACTGCATACTACAGTTGGTTGGGTGTTTGTGCGAAAGTGAGAAAAAGAAGCCACTGTTGGTGGGGAGCAGAGGAGGGGGAGGACTTGTGGAAAATCTTCTCTTGATTTTGTCAGAAGGCATGTTGGAAACCAAGTGGTATAAAGTTCCATGGTCTGAAGACCAAAATGGAGCTTTTTGTTCAGTAAACTATATGTTATGTTTGGTGTAATGCGAACACCGCTTGTCATCAAAAAAGTGTGAGTTGTGGTGGTAGCTTGTTAAGACGGGTAGTAAAATGAATGCAGCCAAGTACAGGGAAGTCTGGAAGGAAAGCTTGCTGCAGTCTGCAGGAGAACTGACTTCGATTTATTATATTTTAAGGATTATTTTCTAGCAGGACGATGACCTCAAACACAAAGCCAAAGCTGTATAGGAAGGGCTTTGAAAAAGTTATTGTCCTGGACTGGTCAAATTAGAGCCTAGATCTCAGTTCAGTTGACAATTTGTGACAGTCCTTGAAAACTGCACTTCACTCTTAAGTTCTCATCCAATTTTGGAGGAGGAATTGCAGTGTTGGGATGTGCAAAGCTGACAGACTTATTCAAATTGGCTCAACGGTGTTATTCCTGGCAAACGTGCCTCTACTATCTATTGTCCCAAAGGGGTAAATACTTATTCAGTCAGCTATTTGTGTTTTATATGGCATTGATTCAGTATTGATTTTTACATATGTTTTTTATTTTGACACTGAGTGGTTTTCAAGGCGATTGCGGTCAAGAAGCATAATTAAATCCATTTTGGTTCATTGTGGTGAAACAATAAAACATGAAAAAATCTAGGGGGGGATGCTATTTATACGTTTGCATATATGAAACAAAGTAAAATGTGATTTAAAAAGTTAGGTTTGTAAGTTACAGGTAAATGTCTGCTTAACAGAAAAAATGAAAATGTTTTCACAGAAAGAATGTACTACATTTTGTCTTCCCTCAGACTACTATGGAAAAATGTATGTTAACCAAGTGTGCTGTCTTTAGGGAATGGCCTAACCCAGTTCTGCTGAAGCAGCCTGAGGAGTGCAACCTCAATCTCCAAGTCTGGGACCCCAGGGTACCTTTTCTTTTGTAATTAACAATTCTCAGAATGACATGAACATAACTGTATATTGAACTGACAACCCGACATAGGTTACAAGTATATTGTTACATTGTTTAAATTTTTTTTAGTTGAGGGGTGTATTAAAAAAAAAAATGATAGACTTGTTGGAATCAAAAGTAGGTCTTATGAATGACCATTGGAGCTCAAAAATGAGACTGTAAGTAATGTTTCATATAACTTATTTCAGGTGACTCCCAGTGACCGGTACCATTTGATGCCCATCATCACCCCAGCATACCCCCAGCAAAACTCTACCTACAATGTTTCTGCATCTACCCGCACAGTCATGATCGAGGAGTTCAAACAGGGTTAGTCACAAAATCCACGACCTCTGGAAAAAAGTTGTTCTGCAGAATAATAATCAATTACTTAAGCTTTTTTTGGGACACGTTATTCCAGTTTTTTGGCTTTTTTTTTTTTTTTCCTCCCCTCAGTCCTTTGCTCTTTTTAAGTTCTAAATTATCAGTTCAGAGACTAGTCCTCGGTGATATAATATTAAGTATTCATACTTCAGTATATTTATATGATTCTTTAAAATTGTTCCATGTTTTACAAATCAAATGGGTATTAGTTGTCACTTTTTCTTGCTTTCTAGTTTATTTTGATTTGTTTGTGTCTGAGACAGGTTATCTAACTTGAGTGTTCCAAAATGTGCTTGTTTAGTTGACCATGATTCTTCTCAATTTCCAGGCCTTGCCGTCACAGATGAAATTATGCTGAATAAAGCAGACTGGTCCAAACTATTTGAAGCACCAAACTTCTTTCAGAAATACAAGTATGTATTAAACTGCTTATCCTGTTGGACACACATGGTGAGACACAAGTATTTCAATAAAGATTTTTTTTCCAAAATGACACACACACTCTCATAGCAGATGTAATGTTTTTCTTTTTTATTTGTTAAATTTGTGATCCATTACATGTGGATTTGAAATAAAGACCTACACTTGCAGATAAGGCTTCCAAGGTTTTATTCCAGTTTTGGAGAAGAGAATAAAATAATCCATAATCGCCCTTTTGTTAACAAGTCCTTGTTGAAAATACAACAACAGGCTATAGTAGTCATGTGCAGTAATAAGACTTTAAAGCCTGTACATCTGATTTAAAGGTAGGTACAGCAGTTGTACAGTATTGTTATTAAGGATTGCATTTTGCTTGTTTTTTTTCATTTTTAACTTGTTCCTTATTGTATATATAATTGCAAATAAAATGTTTTAGTTGACAATTTGCACTATGTATTTCTTGGTAGTTTGTTTCAGTAGACATTTCCAATTTTCCATTTTTTATTTTAATATATTTTAAGTAACACTGCTCAAGATATGGGGGAACTAACAGAGAAAACAGTTCTACTGAACAGCTTGCAAAATAATATTCCTGTGCTTTACTGGACATTTTTCAAAAAGTTAAATCCAGGGACAGTTTTCAAATACGCATGTTTCCAGTCGTTACAAGTATTATTTGTTTTACTGTGTACAAATTTTATGTATTTTTTGAAAGGGCAAGTGTTACGTTCTCAGTATATCTGACCGTGCAGGAGAAATCAAAGGTTTATGATAAGGTCCGTTGCCGTTGAAAAACATCATCATTAATACACTTTTTTTTTTTTCTTTTAGCAGAATTACTGAAGTATTGTTGCATTAACTGTCTGTTTGTACCTTTTGTATATTTGCACCACAGAGTTGCACACAGTACGTGGTGCTAAGTTCCCGTAGACCCACATTTTTCTGGCTTCCCAGTGTTTAAATGTAGAAATAAACAAGTTGAACAATGAGCTTCTTGGAACCTGTCTGCAGTGAGCAGGGACAGTGTCCTTGTATTTTTTCCCCATTCGTATGTGATACTGGAAAGCTAGCCATGTACAATAACTTTTAAAAAAAAAAAGTAGTCAGAGGGCTTTCATCAATCTTGATCTTGACATTTTAAGGGGACATCTCTGGTTATGAGATTTGCTTTTGTGCCCAAAGCCTACAAATTATTCATGTTTAATATGAAATACTGGTCATAGTATTTTGAAACACTTATCTTTAGTCGATTGTTCCAAAAAGAACTTACACTCTGCTACAGTATTAACGTGAAGTACAAATAATTGACAAAAAATGTATTTTGTCGCATACGTCGGACTAATTTTTGATACACAGGCAGCTCCATGTCTATTTTTACTGTAATCATGTGTATGAAACTGTAGTCTTTTGTAGTCATTGCTTCTTGCAGGTTAGCATTATATTTTTCTCCTCCTGCAGTGTGTTTTACGAATGGTGTCATTACATGTTTAACATTCCCTGGGCTTTATTAGATAATTCCACGAATATTACTCTGAATTACAGGTCCCCTCTTGCGACGTTGAAGTTCTAATTAGTCCTTTCGTCATAACAGTAAAGTTCAGTCCCTTAGTTCTTCACCAGCTGTGGATTTATGTACTATATGTTTGTAATAAATAAAATCTGTATTTCTGTCTCAGATGTTTTTTTTATTTACCACCGTTTTGCCAAAATAGTTCTTATACTGCCTCGTACCTATAAGGTTTTTGTATCAAAAAGCTGAAATGTTACCTTTCAAAAATATATAACTAATGTCAACTGACTTCTGGGACACGTGCTAGATTTGTGAGGGTTTTTGTTGTATTATTAGCTTTTTTAACTTGGCTGTGGACTCATCTGTTCACCTGAATTTATTTAGCATCACTTTAAAAGGACCATATCTTTCAGCTAAGAGATTATTTGTATGAAAGTATAAATGATAAAAAGTCAGGGGAAAAAAACTTAAATTTTAATCAAAGTCAGAATGTTGCTTAGGTGTTTAAGATTAATTTTGTCAATTTATTAGATTTTTATGCTTCTATTTTCTAATCATTTTTACCAGTTACCTTGTGGTCTACCTCCATTTGTGGGTTACTTTCAAGAAAATTATAACTTTCTGGCTGTAATGACTCGAGAAATGCTTAATCCTAGAGCTTATTTGTTTTTTTTTTTTTTTTCCCCCTTTTAACTTATATCTGCTACTAACAATAGCTTGTGTGCTGTTTGTCTTTCCTTGTCCAGTAATGTATTTTACCTTATCCTGTGCTTTCAGTCTGATTAAGGACCTTTCATTGAGGTTAAAATCATTTGTACAGGTATGATCGTCACGGAACAGGTGACATCAAATTAGTACATGTACATGCAAAAGAGCACATGTACTCGGGATCCCCTTCCTGCAACAAATTTTTATACATTTCTTGATGTACAATGATAGTGTGTAAAGTCTTTGTTGTTGACAAAGTAACAGATGTGTTTGCAGGTGCCCAGGAATGCAGCATGTTTCATGATTTCTTGGACAAAGGAGGAAATGAGGACTTGTCCCTCCTCCCCCTCCCACTGTGGGCACCCCCCCCCTTAGGCTGGGGTCTCCATTCTCCGTCTGCCTTGCTATTGAAACCCATCTGAAGAGCTTGATTTTGTTTGTTTGTTTATTTTTTGTTTGTTTTACAGTTGTGTTACACTAAGCTCTGTTTGGAGGATGTAATGGCATTGTTCTGTTTTTATGTTCCAAGGCATTATATTGTGTTGCTAGCAAGTGCACCGACCGAGAAACTGCACTTGGAGTGGTGAGTACCGTATTGTGCGCTGTAACCTCAAGTCAATGACACGGAGAAGCAGGAGAGAGCGATTTGTACATCTTTCAGCCATACTGTTTCATTTGATGTCAAGTTGTCCGTGGACAAAGTGTCAGAAACTGACACAGCTTGTACTGGAAGTTTCTGTAGTCCAAAAAGTCTCCTTTACATTCAGTTTCTAAGCAAGTTTGGCCATATATTTAGTCTCCTCCTATGATACATACATTAGCTATTGCCTCATGATTTTCAGTGAATGTTAACTGCCAGCGTTGTGCAATGACTGTAAATGCGGACATGTCTGGGTTTAATGTGAGGCTTAATGTTTTGTTTTGCTGGCAGGGTTGGCTTGGTTGAGTCAAAAATTCGAATTCTGGTCGGAAACCTGGAAAAGAATGAGTTCATCACTCTGGCCCACGTGAATCCACAGTCATTTCCTGGTCCCAAGGACGGTACAGAAAAGTAAGTTCCATAGTTACAGGCAGCAACCTGTATTGTTCAAATTTAGATACAGTTATAGTAGATTGTTTAGGAACTGTTCACTTTTTTTGGATTTAAATTTTCACAGTATTTATATTTTAAAACTGGACCTTTTCCCTTGGTTGAAACAGAGAAAAATTCAGCACAATGTGGGTGATAGGGATTGTTTTTAAGAAGATGGAGGGATCAGAAAACCTCAACGTTGACCTGACATATGACATCCAGTCATTCACAGACACAGGTAGGGTCTTCTTTCAAACAAGTAGGCAATTACTGCGTGAGGGGCGCAGGGTCTTTCGGATTAAGGACTGAAGTTCATTTGATTTAAAATCTCGCGAGTGCACGTAATATTGTTTAACACAGAAGCTGCAAAGTTGCTTGTTCAACTCTTAGGGGACTCGACTAATATTATACCTTGTGTACAGTCTACAGGCAAGCAATCAGCAGCAAGATGTTTGAATCGGACATGAAGATCACAGCTATGCACGTGAAGAGGAAGCAGTTGCACCAGCTGCTGCCAAACCTTGTTATTCAGAAACGGAGGAAGGTGAGAGGAGTTTGCCATACACCATGTTCAGCATTAGTAGTTTTGCCCTGTAAAATCTACACATTGTACCAGGATTCACTTCCTGTCCAAGTCACTTCAACTGGTAACCTGTCCCCTTCATCCATATCCATGAATAGCCAGAGGTTTTCTGATTTTTTTTTTTTTCTGTCCAGTTTATGTTTCTTATGCAAAACATTATTCCAAATATGCTAATATTGGGGCTGGTGGGAACAAGAGCTTTGTTTTTCCACAGTATGGTTAAGCACCAGCAGCCATTGAGCACGAGAACACACCCGCCCCAAAGCTCTCAAACACAGCGAGCGCAGAGAGGGTCAGCACTTTCTCTACAACTCCCCACAGCGGCTGGACTCATTTATTTACAAACACACAACACAAGTGCATTATGGGAGCACCAAGACCCGCTCTTTTGCTACAATATGTGCTAATACTGTCCCAATAATACTAGTACAATAATACTGTTAATACAAACTTTTAATCAGTAATTATTCCCTAAATATTATCACAAGAAACACAAAAGTAAAGATAGTGAAACTGATCTTAACCCTGAACTGAGAAAGTAAGAAAGACTCACTTCCTAACACCCCTCTCAGTCACCAATTACGTTATTTCTGAATTCAAGTTATTGCCATAGAGGTAACAGTGTGATGTTCTCTTGTCTGCCAGCACTCCTCAGAGGGGATACGCTTTGTGATGGACAGCAGCTTGGACCTGTCCCTGGATGGCGACACCAGCATGTCTGTACCCTCACCCACAGCCCCTCCGAAAAATTGTGGGCTCATTGGCACTGCAAGTCCTCCTGGGTAAGTTACTAAGTTTACTGAACAGTAGTGGTGCAGACACCCAGTTCAGGGCTCACAGCTGCACCTGCTTACAGGGAAATGAGCACCGGGTGAGGCAAATTGAAACCATTAAAACTTTGAAAGAGAGATTGAAGAGTGACGCTTTTTTTCTCTCTTTGTTTTGATGAACAGATCAAGAACAGGTTTGCGAGAACATTGTGGAATGCTGATTACTGCCATATCGATTTAGATAGAATTCAACAGTTTTGTGTTAAAGATCAAATGTAAGCTGTGTTTGTGTCCTGTGCTCTTAACTGTTGCGTGACTCGTATTAGTTATTTATTACGAAGCGGCAGTTGACGTTCATTGTTTGGTTGCTGTTGGTTAATAGTTATAGGTACGAGCAGTTAATCTTGGCACAGCTTCACCCACCACCCGACCCCAGCTGGCTACTCTGTGACTCCAACATGCCCTGGAGTGGTTGTCAACCCTCAGCTGTCTGCACATGTTTCAATAGTGAATTGATTTGAGATAATATGTGGACAATTGTAATGCTACAAATCCAGATATCAGAATTGCAAGCATTTAAAATATTGTGCGGGATACAGTCCCTGAGCTCATAAAATTTTGTTTTCATTTTGCTTGCCAAAATGCCAGGTATTATCTGGCAAAACCATTGATAGGTACAAAAACTCACGTACACAGTCGTTTCCTGGCTGCATACCCTGGCTACCTCGGCTGGTTGTCAGCAGAACTAGTAGTTCTGTCAGCTGATGTCTTCTTTTCCTGGTCCTGTATTATAGTGAACTGTGCACAATGAGGCTTTGGCACAGATTTTTCCCAGCTGGAGCACAGGTTTGAAGTGTCACTCCACATCAACGAAGTTGAAAGAGAATGCACTTTGCTAAACTGTGTATTTTCACGTTTTACCAAGTGCTGATTGTACAATATTGTTTGATTTCAACTTCGATTTTATTCGCTTAGCAGGTGCTTTTATACAGCCATACTGTTATTTATCGGCAAGTCATTAATAGCATTGTGTACAGGTGGAAAAGCCAAATATTCTACCTGCTTTGAAACGAGGAAGACATTCTGTAAGACTGACAGACAGCCAGTGTTGAATGCAAAAGTGTAGTAATTATGCATGGTTATTTTAACTTGTTTTTGTGTTTTTTTTTTTTTCCTCATTTCAAGGCATAGTCCCCCTGCTCTTCTGACTGCCACCAATGATACCCAGGCCACCGTAGATGCTGCTGGAGGTGCGTGCTGTGGCACTGATTCCCTTTGCACCTTTCTTTCTCATCAGATGTCCTCCTTGAGTGCTTAACTAGAGGCCTGTTCTCCGCAGGAGTGCTGGAGGGCTCTAGGCCGGTGCTGGGCTCCGGTCCAGGGTCGACCACACCGAGGCCCACTCTGACACGAACGCCGTCATCTTCACGTGTGGTCAGCCACAGCCCTCTCCCCAACGGACCCCGTCCAGAGAAGAGGGCTGCTTCCCCACAGCAGACTGACACTGGAAAGAGGCTCAAAGGTGTTGAAGTAAGTTGCCAACATTGGTTAGTTGCAACTAGTCAGTAGTGTCTCAAAGTAGTGTTTAACCAAAGATGCAGTACTTTATATGCACTTTATATGGTAACATTCTGTCACAAACAACACTGAACTTAAGAGGTGATATATATTTATAACTCTTAATTTAATACACCATGTGATAACATGCCATAACAATATTGTTAATTTATCAGGTGATTGATTTATATAATCACTGTTTATGCAGCTGTGTCTTCAGAAGAAATCTGAAATAGCTTTTTATGTTAAATATAGTGAATGTTACAGAATAATAATTACACATTTTTCTATCTTAGGGAGAAAAAATAGACATAGCAGAGTCTGGAGACTCAACCAAGGTGAAGAGTGCTGTCAAGGTGGTGGAACAAAATGTATGCACTAAATTCTTTATTTTATTATGATATGGCCTCCAGTTTTAAATCTGCCCCCCCTCCTTTTATACTCCTGCAATCTTTTAAACATTCAACTTTCAGCATAACCCTAAGTAACTAAGTAAGAACTCTCAAAATGTGCCTGATCCATGAAATATTTTCCTTCTCAAATATCCTCTGCAAACCTTTTCTTTCCAAACTACACATCCCACATATTTCTCTAATTTGTTCTCCATATAACTGGGTCTTTTCTACAACAAAGCTAGTCTTCCCTGACATAGCACTTTGCCATGCCTTTACTAACAGCTACAGTTTACCAAGTCTTGCAATGATTCACCTAGTAGGCCTATCTCGTGTTTTTATCGCTGAACTGCACGAGGGAGACCTTTTTTCTTCATGTGTCATAACATGTTATGTTATTTTGCTACTGTTATTGTGCTGTGGTCTTTTAAAACATTGCACATTTGAAATGTGTTTATATATCTGTAGTCTATTTAATATTAACGTTACCTTTTGAACATTTTTATTGTTACTATATGTAAAATGTTTTGGACACTCGCTAGACTGTTGACAACCAGCTGTAATATTTTTAATTATTAAAACCTGTGTGAATATTGTGTATCTTCAGAGTTTTGAGGAAAGTGTTTCCCAAAGTGATGTGAAGATGGATGTGGAAAGTAAGGTGGGTGTTTAGCAGTTTTTAATACAAATAATGACCTTAAAATGGTTTTAATTTAGGATGTTGTTTCCCTTAGGAAAAATCTGAGAATAACTACATTGGGAAGTAGATTATGATTCAAACAAGTAACTTTTTTGAATTTAGTTAACATTCTGGCACTTTTGTTGTGCACTTTGTAACAATTATTTTTTTAAACTTTTATGGTTGTCACCGTCTTGCAGGAGCTGTGCAAAGAAGAAAGTCCTGCTTCTCAGATTCCTGCTGCACAGGTGCGACTAAAAGTTGCTTAAATGTGTCACCTGTTAGTAAATAGACACGTATTTCTAAATTATTAAATGGCACACTACATTTAAGCATATGCAAATCTTGTACTGACCTCACCTACATGAATACATTTTTTACTTTGACCCAAGTGTACCATATATACAGTAAAGGCCAACCATAACATGGTAAGAAAAAATTCGCTTGAGTAAAATGCAGGTGCCTTACTGTGCAGTTGCTGAAAAACAATGGTTTTCTGTCAGTCGTCTAGTTACAATGTGAAAAAGAAAGGAAGAATGTTTTCATGTATGTTTTCATTCATTAGACATGTAGGAAACACAATCGTTACAAACCAAATGTGTGAATATGTCCTCATACTGAAAATATTAATAGAACAGTAAAAGATTTTGGTTGGCAAGTCAGTTTCATTGCTGACTTTGTACCATTTTATCAGCTACATTATATGCTCATTATACATTGCATTAGGTTCTGAAAGTGTTACTGTAGTAAATAGTGCAGTACTATAGTAAATAATATTAAACTTCAATTTTTTTGAATTTTACCATATCTGGACCCCCCCCTCCCATTTAGTCTAAAAAATCCAGCATGTACTGTACCCGAGTCAGCATTAAAACAAGCGGGCTCAGCTGGGTCTGTTACTGACACGGGCTGATCTACAGTCACCTGCAGTGAAACTTGAAGGAAGGGTGTAGTGCAGGTCCTGCTGGGAGGTCCCTTTTTATAGGGATTGTGCTCATCAGTGACCCTGTGTAAACAGTTGGCCAAATCCTTTGGGCCAGGAAGAAAAAATGGAAAATCAAACCCAGTACAAGTCATCTGGTCATGAATTTTGTATTTTTTTAAATTTATTTTCACTGTTTTGTGGAATCCAGAGAATTTCCAGTACAGACCTCTCAGAAGGACCCCCTCTACCAGCCAGTCCCATTCCAGTGGTGAAGAACTCCATTAAGCTGCGCCTCAGCAGGTAGAACATGAGCACAGCTCCCCAAAGGCCCCTGGGAACAGAGATGAAACAGCTTCTCAGAACCATGGCAACAACAGGTGGTGCATCTGCTGGCAGGGACCTCTTGGTGCAGGGTCCACTCTTGACCATGAGGGAGGCAGCCCCTACTCTGCAAGTGTCTCTGGGGTTATCGCTAGACCAGTAGTCCCACTTTACACTGTAATTCACAACTATGATGTCATGCCCTCAAAACAGTGATGTATGTGTGCAGAAAACCCTCTCCAAAAAGTTCACGTAAGGTACTAATGGAAGCTACATTGTATGATTATCCCCCCCCCCAAACTGTTTCATGACTGATTTTCCCCAGCTGTCAATTGTACCGATATCCATTGTTCCCTATTCTGTACAGCTTTTAAAAGCACTAATCTGTGTAGACATTGACTCCCTTTGAGTATTATTGTCTTTTTGTGTAAATTTGTTGCATCAGATGATTACAATGGATGAATTATACTTGCTAATCATTGGAAGATTTCAAATTGGATTAAATGTCTCCATACTTTGTCATTTGATTCATTGGTGAGGATGTGATATTACTGTGTGATAAAGGGGAGTTCTCCCAAAATATTTTTACCTGTGCCCTGGTATTTGAGCTCCCGCTTTCCAGAGCCCCGATACAATGAGCAGTACATGTTAGTATTGGGATCGGTATCCGAGGTGAGGCATCCCGGCACAGAGTGCTATCCGAACCGAAGCACGTCAGAGAAATACTCGAAATGGGTGCGAGCGCGAAGCGAGACGGCAGCATAATCATAGTTTTCCTGGTAATAAATAATGGAAATAGCTTCCCAGTATTCGAGTTTGCGGTATTCAAGCCATTTCTAGGAACCATTTACACTCGGATACCAGGGTATAGGTATATTTTAAATTCCAGACAATAGTTGCATTCAGTTGGAACACTGGTTCAATTTAGTGACCTTTCTTGGATTCAGATATTTGCCGTATACCTCAAGTTTTGTCATATAAATACAAGTTTTTGTTTATTAAAAATTTTATTGCCAGGGAGTTTGAATGTGGTTAAATTCATACATTTTGAGAGAGTGCTCTAACATTGCATTATTTTAGCGCACAAGATTGTTAATCTTGAACGTTTTTGATTGCTTGAGAACTAATAAATGGAAAGCAAATAATTATTTCAACATTATAAGGTTCTTATTTTAAAGCATTGTCTTTGTGTCTTGGATTTTACATGTAATGTGTTGATAATTGGGGAAAAGGAAATGCTTTAATTGTCTTATTTGTGTTGAAATAGTGGAAATTGGTAGACAGTATTGCTGAACTAATTAGCTTAGACCAGTTACCCAAAGAATCACCTCTTGCATTTCTCTAGGTCATGTTAGCAGTGGACTTGGGTCTTTACTCCGCTTTTTGGTTTTAAAGTAGATTTTTTAAAGGCTCATTTGTAAGGACAAGGTGTTTTACTTTTCATAAATAAAAAAATGCAGCTCTGCAAATGTGTACTGTATTTCTATACTGTGTCTGAAATGATTCTTTTTAAAAACTAGGCACAAAAACAAGATGTGGCCTATAGAACTTTTGGGGCCACCTGCACAGCCAGGGTACAGGTAGAAAAACTGAACCGTGCTGTTTTGTTTGAACCGTAAATACTCAACCCAGGATGAGTAGCTAGGCTGTTATTCACCCCATTACCAGCACACACCTTCTCACTAATGGTTGGCTAAACTTCAGTACATTAAAAAAAAAAAAACTCATAACTTCTCACACTACACAGTTTAACGATATACTGCATCTATAAGTTTGGAACCTTGGATGTACCAGATGCTACCTGGCTCCGCTTTGAGGAAAGAGGCAACGAGGAAACTCCCCATTTTGGTTTCCAGCTCTGCTTCTGCAAGTGCCTCAGGTGAGAAAGAGGAGGCTGATCTGCAGCTCTTCATTTGGGGCCTGGATCTTATCCTATCATGAGGGCTGCTGAGTTGTAGCTGGTGGTCTCCTGCTTTGGAGTGGTAGATGGTAATCCCAGTCATGCTGGTGAGGGTTGGCGAACAGGACCAGCTGAGTAGTTGGAACCATAGAGGTGTGGTCCTGGTCTTGTAGATCCCAAGGTAGTCATGTATCTGTCAAATGACAATACAGAACCAAGGGTTTTTGAAGAGATGATGCCAACTGCTGCCGTGTCTGCTACCTTGGCTTCTGTCTTCTTCAGGGTCAGCAAGCCATCTGCTAAATGCATCACCAGTGTCAATCTCATGCTATTCTATGGAGGAGAGGATTTCCGTTTATGGCCATGAACAGGTGCCCAGAATGCAAATAGAAAAGCATGTAGCTGGACAAAGTCTTCCTTCTTGGGCCCTTCACTGCTGCTTTTGAGTAGCTGCGTGAACTGGGCTGAGCTTTGGACTGACTCTGCCCACTGCTGGTCAACCTGTTCTGTTGCTGCTGCTTTTCTGGAACCTTGTGCTTTTGTTGAAGCTAATGACCCCCCCTTCCCACACACACACACACACACACACACACACACACACACCAAACTTGCTAATTTTTGTCTCCGGTACCAAGGGGAGACCCAATGGGTCTGTTCTGGATGTGACGGTATTTCCACATATAACACTTCTGAAAGCACTAAACCCCAATGAAGCTACAGAGTATGCATTAGTATTTCTACAGAATCATGAGACCAGCAGATACACCCTCAGTTGCTCTTACTCAATTTACTCATGCACCCCTGTGTAGGGTATATTGGTGCCATTGTACATTACTTATTTGCATGAGTATTTTCTAATGTTATTTTTGTAATCATGCTTATGTGTCCAGTTATTGGGCTTCAAAAAATCAGCATATCCCATAAAATGTACTGGTCACACGCAGCATTACTTCAATCCTGCAGAAAAACTATAGTGTCATAGGTATTATTTAGATGTAACACAAGATGGCAGTGCTACCTAGGTTGGCAAATGGTGAAATGAGGACTATAGGGAGGTTTGGATAGTCTGACGCTACATCTTCTCTCCGTCTCCCTGTCTCGCATACATCCGGCATCACCTTCCATTATCGTTCATTTTCAAGCAGATTACCTGGGGCAAACATGCCACTGCAGAGAACCATTTTAGAAAATGTCTCCCAACTACTGGGGATAATATAGTCAGCGCTCATTTGATCCTTTTAAAACCATTAAGTTGTGCTCTTCAAACATACTTTGCCCTGCTCACAATCTGAAGAAATTTCCAGAGACCTCACTCCAGTTCAAGAAAAGACGTCTCTGTTGCTTGGAAACAGTGTTCTGTTTTAGCTGGGGGGTCTTGTGATGAACGTCATTACATCCTCTCTTTCCTCGTGGACATTTTTTCTTTTTCACCAATATTTATCACTCTTTTTATTCATACACAGGTTATAACAGCTTCTTTGTTTGAGGAGAATACCGGCTGAGGTGATTGTTGCCTAACCAACGTAAAATGGAAAAAGTCTGCAATATAATTTATATTCCCATAAAGCATACTATACATGGCTATATTTTGTGCATTATGTATGAAATAAAATTGTCATCTCAACAGGGAGCCTTTGAAAGAATTAAGGTTTAAGAATTCGGAAACCACGCAGGATTTTATGTAAGGTATAATCCAGAATAATGTAATCCAAATTATTAAGCGGGCTGTTTACACAGGGTGGCTAAGAAATAACTGGGCTCAAAATTCAATTTTTTTAATTCAAAAATGAATCACCCAGTGCCATATGAGCATATGAAGGTCTAAACCAATTTGTAAAGTAACTCTTACAGTTTTTTTCTTAATCGTACAAATGCTGAACATGGATCCCTCATGTCACATGGCACAGTTAATGAAAGTGTTCGATTCCTTTTGGACCACCCTGTATATATATATAATAAATCATAACACCTCAAAGTTACAGTATTTTGTAAGTTTTTTTTCTGTCATTAACTGTCTTTCAGTGAAGTGGCAGAATGAACAACTGGAGGTGCTGGTACTACTGGCTTGACACCAAACACCCATGGGTGGTGGGGTTTACTCTTCTGCCAGGCCTCCGTGGAGCCTGCATGTCATTGCTGAGTACCTGCCCCATCCATCTCTCACAAGGTGGTGGTGATGGGAAATGGGGGGTGGGGGGTAGTGGCACTGAGCAAGAATTTGGAACCAGCCACACGCACTACAGTCCTGCTGAAGAATGTGCCAGAAACCAGGATTGATGTGACAGGTAAAGTTTTCTCCAAAGGTGGGAGATGGTTACTTAAGGCTGCTGTCAACCATAAGGTGTTTTAGCAAACATTATGCCATTTTTTGATACACACACACACACACACACAACACAAGATGGCAGTGTATATGTATATAGTAATTATCTTTAATGCTAGTAGTAATTTATGTTATTGTCTCTATATCTATACAGCTCAGTCACTGTCTTTTTGTTTAATTGTTCTTCATGCACAACTTTGTTTTTCAAGCAGCAGACTCAAAATTTCACACATAAGTATTTCTCACCCCAAGTCAGGTTTTTGCTTAGTTAAACACACAGAGCATGGTAAACATTAGCAATGTGCACCATACAACGGGGAGGAGCAGCAGGGGTTGGGTTGCTGCTGGAGAAAGGACCCGAACTGGCCTCAGGAAGGAATTAGAAGCTACATGACACACACAGCACTGCACACATTACTCACATAAGACTAATAAAGTTTGAGGACATATATCCACTGGACTACAACTGGCCTGTCACTGTCTGCAGCACCTGCCTGTCCAACAGCATTAACAATACTTATGTACTAAATGCAACCACTTTAAGGGTAATACAGTTTGGTGATATATAATATGTTATTAATTTTTACCTTTCCATGTTCTGACCTGGCAGTGCTGATCACCTCAGCTACTTTTAATAAAACACTGACAGACATTATCAGCAATAACAAAATGTAATGTTTTACACTTTATCCTGAAAAAAAGGTTTCCTTTTAAAAATGTAATCCGCCAAATCAAAAATGAGTATTTTATTTACCCAAAGATGTCTGTCAGTGAGGTAAAAACAGCTGTCACTTCATTTGAACCAGAAATGTAATTTAGATAAATTGTAATGAAAGTCATGTCACTCCTGCCTCCTGGTTGTCTGTTCCCCATGGCCCTCCACTGGTGTTGTGGGGGTCTGTGACTGCAGGATGGTGGTATCATAGTGGGGGTGGGCAGGATTGATGGTGGTGGAGATGAATCCTTTCGTGGAAACATCAGGTGGAGTGCGGCTGGCTGCCCCATGCTGCTCCGTCAATCTGCTTCCTACTTCTGCTTGCAGGGGGTCCCGATGTTCAACGCAGCTCACTGAAGAAATGTACAAATGTGTGGTGTCTGTGTGTGTGTGTGTGTGTGTGTGTGTGTGTGTGTGTGTGTGTGTGTGTGCGTGTGCGTGGGCGCATGTCACAGGGTGGAGGTATTCCTTTAACCCTTTTAGTGCTGTTGACGCCATTTGAAATGAAAGGTCTTTACTACACCTCAGACATCAATCTGTATCAATCTTTAAAACCATGAAAACTAATAACATCTATCAAATTATTACCCTCATTTTGAGGTGTGAAACGCCATGTAGCTGTTATGAAGATGGCACCCAAACCATTCCCCATGGCACCTGCACTGCAACAGTAACAGAATACAAGTTCAGCAAAAACACTGAAATTCACATTACAAGCAAAAGTGAGACTCCCCCGTTCTTCGCCGGCCTACCACGATCGTGAACAAGTAGTTCATGAAGACAAAATATAGGTGAGCACTGAATTTGTGCTGAAATGAAATATAGCGCTCTTCTTAAATTATACATAATCGTGCTCCATGCCTGTCAAAACAAATATATAAACCAGCATTAAGGGTGGAGACCAAGTCACCCTTCTGAACAGTTAGGAAAAAATTTTTAAGAAGCTCTAAAAGTGCCGTCCAACCAAAACAATGGAACCATTTATAACCCACCATTTTGTTCCTGCACCGGCCGACGTGCGCCTGTTCCTCACAGCAAAAACTTCCCTATTCTTCTATGTGCTGTCCCTCTTTCTGCTACACTTCTGGTTCATTCTTCTTATTATCTGTTTATTGCTGTATTATTATTATTATTATTATTATTATTTCCTTGATTATGGTTCAGATGCAATGACCAAAAGCGAGTAGAAGAAGCTTTAGTGTTAAAAGTCGCCATAATGCCCTGTTACGGTACAGCACCTGCCCTTTTGGACTTTAGTGAATAGATTTCAGTTTAAAAGATAAAGCTTTTACTGCTGCTCTACATGCTGCATCTACACCATTACTGTATATATAACCAGAAGACTTCTGGGAGACACATTTTGCAAACAAAACACTTTAAACATATGGGTTCTGATTATGGATGTTGTACTGAAAAGATTATTTTTGTACACATGTGACTTTGAGTCCAATTGGCAGGGTACTGGACTAAATAAGTGTGAATATACAGCAACTTGTAGGCCACCCTTTACCTTCAGAGGAACTTAGTCCTGCTTGAAATGGTGTCGCACAGATCCAAACATAGATGGATACTGGCTCATTGCTCCAGAATGTCTGTGTATCATGTGCAGCAGTTGGCCATGTGCCCCCGTGTAAGAGCAAAACTCGACCCCCTTCACACATTTAAAAAAAAAAAAATACAATAAAGGCACACAAAGACGTAAGGATTTTCTTCAACACCCTGAATGTACTTTTTAGCCGGAGCCTCATGCAAAATCTCATTTTTATTTGATACTGACATCAAGTGGGAGCTGCAATATCGCTCTGTGGAAAGCTTAAACCTGCAGGAGCTGTTAGAAAACAACCAGGTATGATGTTTCTATATTATTTCTATTTTTTATTACATTTTACGATGGGGATTTGTTGCACTACGGTTACGGTTATTCGCAGTCATTGGTATGTGCAAAACTTAGCTGTTAGAATGTTCTGGTGGAAAAAGGCCCGCTCTACAGCGCCTTGCTCCCAGTTCCCAATGCCTCTGTGGCCTCTGCACTCCAGCCATCATGGCTCCCCTGTAGAGAGACTATGGGAAGACGTGATAAATATTTAACACAATGCCATTCTTCTTATTTTAATTATTTACTTTTGCCTGGCTGCCACCTTGGACGTTCATTATCTTGATGTCGCAGGGTTGAGCACCACGATTCAGCGCACACCAAAAAGTAGGGGAACAAGAGATTTCAAAATGCGGAGATACCTTCGAAAGTGAAACGCCCGTTTGGGTCTGGGCCGACTGGAGAGCTTTGCAGGTTACCAGAAGCGACAGCCTGGACCCTCTGGTGGGACATGCCTGCAGCAAGCCACCTCCTACCTCCAACCAACCCGTGCCAGTCTTCTGACCCTGCTGGATTGAGCCCAGCATGTGCAATGACAACCGCAGTGGCACGCAGCCCTCTGCCACCCAACCCGACGACATCCCCCCTCCACCTCCACCAGTTTCCCTGCTGTGGCACCTTCTGTAGCGGAGCAGTTAATAAAGAGATTGATTGTGAAGCTGTTGGGAAGTGACAGTTGGACAGGAATGCAGCCCATGAGTGACAGGGGCTAAGGAGCCCACTGCCAGAGTGGAACAGACAGCCCCTAAAATGGTGACAAAGCAGTGATTTGGCGGTGGTGGGGGGGAAGGGGGGTACCTACTGATGTCTTCTAGTGCGTATGTCAAATTTGCGGTTCTCACTGGTATGTCCTCCTGTTCCTGCCGTACGGCTGGTGACCCGCTCCTTTACAAATCTACATCTGTTGTCCAAGACCTGTGTTGCTTAACCTGAAGCCCCTTAGAAGCGTTTGGATAAAGGCGGGAAAAGCTCACAACAGCTGAAACGTGAATTCCTCAGTTCAGCTGACAGCGGATTATGAATATGCTTGTAAACTCGATTTGATCACACGCGGGAAATCTCCCAGCAACACTTGTGCTGAATGAACCTGGCTGAGTTCTGAGTATAACAATTTATCACACGCCGGCTTGATGTAAATCAAACATGCAGGATCTCGGAATTCTGGCTGTAGGTAAAGAGGTTTTGTTTTCCCGTGTTTCTGTCTTCAGATTTTCTCACAGCTTTTTTTGGTCGCGTGACAGCACATATGTGAGGTCGACGCCGATGGTAGAGAGTTGCCCTTAAAGCAATACTGTTGGGAGGACCTCATAGGTTAGGAACTCACAGGACCTTATAGAACCCAACCCAGGGCTGTGCGCTGACTGTTCTACTCTGAAGGCCTCATTTGACCACCTCTGCGATGTGACGTCCGAAGCTTTATCAGCAACAGTGAAACTGACGAGGAAAAAAGAATTTTTCACATCAAAGCTGAATTTGTAATTCAAACACAATCCAAGTTTAGGTGATGGAGCACAGAGAGGTTCTGAAACAAAAACTCTAACCTCAGTCGTGTCAAAGACCAACATTCTGGTGGTGCAGGAGCTCAGGAGGCAACAAGAACATTATCAACTGTCAGCAGAAGGCAAAAATCCATCCGCAGCCCGCCTCGGACCCACCGTGCTTTATTATTTGTTTATTTTGCGCCTTTCCATTTCACCACCCCCCCCCCAAGCTGGCCACTGGGAAACCAGCGGAGAGAAGAGGGTGAGGATTCGGGTTGCACATCAGCGCCCAGGTGGAGGTAGTTTTCTTGCTCTATGCAAAGTAGATGGGAAGGGGTGGGGGTGCCACAAGCGCAAGAGCTGAAGAGGCTCCCCCCACTGGCATGTGGGGAGGGGGTGGGTGGGGGGTGGTGCTGGCTGGCAGACGCAGATGGACAAGTGCCTTTATGGCTGTTGCTCTGGTTGGCACACCGCCACGGGCACGGCCTCCCTTTGTTTGCCAGGCTACCAGACTAATAGAGTTGAAACTGGTTTCCCGCTGGCACGGAATTACAAAGTCATTAGCGAATACAAATAACCCACTTTGCATACAAGCAGGAGCAGGCCGGCCTAAACACTCGGAATTTGTGGCAGGAGTTGCCGTAAAGACTGGAGATGAGGTCATCGGGCCTTTTGGATCCTTATCTCTCAATATCCGTCAGACACCACACAAAATAAATCTCTCGTCTCTTTGCATCATTTACTTAACCAGGCGGCAGCTTATATCTTTATTAATAGACATTTTCCTCAGCAAATCAATTCTGCGGGACGCTAATGTACTGTCAAAAGGGTTCCTTATTTCCTATCTTAATGACAATAGAGATGCTATCCTCACTACAATTAATTTTTCTTATTTGAATCGTTGCTACTTACGTTTGAAACAGCCATTTCTTAGTTCGGGCTCAATGAAGAATAATCTTTTTCCTGAATGGCTGGATGAGAACTGAATGAAAATCTGTTCCAGTTATGGTGGCTTTATTATCGTGTTTCCTAATGATGAAGTTGTGATATGCCGTTGTTTCATTATCGCAAGACGGTCCACGTGACGTTTTCTGTTCCTTTCCTGACAGGGACTCGAGGCCTACCTTCCCGAGACAGCGCTGTACTGCGTGTGTGTGTGTGTGTGTGTGTGTGTGTGCCGGGGGCTGAGTGCTTAAAGAGCTGTAGCAGCAACGCATATATAGAATATAAAGAAGTCAGGATGCCAAAGAATGAAAAAAAAACATTCTTACTATCTGTCAGACTTCCCACGTACAGCTCGAGTTCTGGTCCTTTGCTAAGGAGGCGAAGCACCACGTGTCTCTGAACTGCTGAGCACTGGCTGGGTTTGCCGAGCCATTTTTCTTTTCTGTGTTACAGATGGTCACAATCGCCGAACGCTTTACGTGCATCAGTAACGTGCGCGAGAGCACGCGTGTAGAATTTAAAAAATATTCAATAGATGAGATTTATACCGCGGTATATGAATGCGTGTTTATGTATGCAAGTTTTATAAAATGGGATATCAATGTGTGTCTGTGTGTGAGAGTGAGAGCATATGTTTGTTTTGGGCTTTACAATACAGTAGATGAATGTATGTTTCTGTGGTGTGTGTGTGTGTGTGTGTGTGTGTGTGTGTGTGTGTGTGCACTGGGGGGTGGTGCACAAGAAAGAGAAAGCGAGAGAGATGGGGAGCATATGAAGGAAACCGCTGAGGGAAAAAGGCAACTTTGGAAATTCTCTGATAATTGGCATCTTAAAAGGGTCTCATTTTTTACAATGTCACCATGCCTGGTGGATGACAATTAATCTGTTTTTCAGTGTTTTCTTGGCATCTGTTCCAATTACTTTATATGCTAATTTATGTAAATTACCAAACACTTCTTACACCAGTTAAGAAACTATGTGTTTTTCCCATTTGATACTTTATTCTATATGCATATCAATGAAGGGATAAAGTGTAGCGCTCAGGCCTGTATATGTGTGCTTTTGGATTATATACGGACCACAGCAGAATAATCTCGCAACACCTGCAGTTCAAAATACAAGAGTGAACTATATTCAAACAGCAGTGCCGTGTGCTGCTCCCTCCTTGTAGGTGTTTCTTGAAATCAGTTCAGCATGAAAATATTTACATCATATTGCTTTACAGTTACATTCTTAAAATGGAAAAAAAAAAAAATATATATATATATATATATATAAAGGATCAGTGGGAAACACTAAGAAGGAAGGAGAATTAGTGGCTTCATAGAAAGTGACACGCACCATTGGGCTTATATTTCATTCTTCCTGGCTTCATGAATTTTCATGGCATTTTCCTCAACAGCTGATAGTAACTTTGTTATAAGTCATACTCTAGCCCATACAATATATTTAATTTTATTACCTTTATCTGTCTTCTGCTTCCATATGCTTGTCTGCGATGTTAGAATATTCAGCTGACTTCACTGTTAAGTACAGTAAATGAATGCACTTTCCCTCATGACTGTGTGTTTTTTTTTCTTTCTGACATAAATAGCCATAATTAACATTACATTACGCCCCCCCCCCCCCACCCAGGTCCCCCTGGGGAACCTGCATGAGGATGGGAAGATGTTTCCATTGTCCTACAGACGTGCGCCATCACCATTGTCCTACAGGCCCCAGCACGCTGAGAGCCGAAGGGCTGTTCACGCTCCAGCCTCTAGGTGACGCTGCTGCTTTCGAAATGAGAAAGCGGCGAGGTGAAGGCGGCTAATAAAACACATTTGTACCTTTGCTGAGTGAGAAGCCTGGTGTTATTTTGAAACAGCCTCAAGACGTTCATTGGCGATTATGAGAAACTTCATCACTTGAGGCTTCCTTTCATTTTGTTTTTGGAGACAGTCATTAACAGCGCTGCTCTACCTCTAATTTTGTGTGAAACAGCAAATTCAGATACCAGACCCAAAAGCTATTATGGAGAAATATAATGCGGAAATGATGGTATCGTTTCACGTTTAATGCCGTTATTGAGGGGAACCGGGGTTCGAGGAATACGGCCACTAAACAGTCCTTATGACAAATATGACAGTGACCAGAACGGCGAGGGCCCTCCTGCCTCGGACGTCGCCCGGATTAACAAATCCACGTCGAACACTGTGGAACCAGGATAGATTGAAGGGACGTGGGCTTCCGGAACCAATAACAGATGGACATGATTTGATAATATGGGCTAAATGGATGCTATCACAGAACACCCACTGAGAGAGTCTGGAGAGATACCAGGGATTGAAAGAGGCACTGGGGAGAATGTGGAAGGTAAAGATCAAGGTAGTCCCCTTGGTGATAAAGGAGCACGTGGGGCTGTGACCCCTAAGCTGGAGAAGTGGCTCCTTCAGATCCCAGGAATGACAACATCGGTCTCAGTCCAGAAGAGCGCAATCCTAGCAACAGCAAAAATACTGCCCTGTACCCTCAATCTCGCAGGCTTCTGGTAGGAGACCCTAGTGTGAGGAAAGTTACCCCCCACAGGGGAAAACTGGGTGAGAAAGGAATTATTATATAAATTAAATAAGGAATAATCAAACACGAAAATTCACCTGGTCCAGTAGAACACACACTGATTTACATTTAGTTCCGTGGCAAGAGCCATAAATTTCTTTCAATGGTTGCGACAGCAGAAACTGGATCCTTCTCAACCACATGCACATTTTATGCGCTATACAAATAAGCAGAATAAGTCAAAGATCACGTTAGCTGGATTTATCCAGCAGAAATTTCACAGATTTTAGCTGGATAAACAAGGAAAAAAGGCAACAACAATCCAGTTTCTCTAACAGAATTAATAACTGCTATTTAATGTTGACTGTTACAACATGAAGGTCGGGTATTTTGGGGCTTAAAAAATGAATGTACAATACCTTAAATTGCCGTAATTAGTTTTTAGCATTTTATTTATAGTTCAAAACCGATCATTCGGCGTAATACAAAAGCGTTGCGTTTAAAACGTAAGACATTTGTGTACAGCAGAAATCATTTTGAAATATGCAACAACGTTCAAGTGAACAGATGAAACACTTTGTTCAGCACTAGAGCTCCCATCATCAAGCAAAATGTACTATTTTCTGTGTTTTCACAAAACCAAGTACATTAAACCTCTTGTCTGATTCTCTGAAACTCGTAAAAGGGGGATTTATTATGAATCGATCCTTCTGGCGACTCAAGTGACGGTGCAGATGTCGACACTCGCACTTGTTATCGAGGCTCCGCACCGGCGCCGGGGAGGATCTCGCCTGGCTGTGGCTGCGAGGAGGAACCGCAGACCCTCGGCTGCTGAGACCCGGCGGAGCCCCGGCGACGGCGGCCCATAATTGAATTGATCTTCACGGCTTCACCTTTCCGCACCGTCGCATTTAAAATGTGCCAATTTGTTAGTTTCATGCGAAAGATGCACTCATTTACTAAGGACAAAAATGACAGATTATGAAAACTGGATTTTTATTCCATGCTTTCACAAAATTATTTTAACTCTAGCAAAAATAGAACTGCTTAGTTCTCAAAATCCTCAAAATGTCAACTTTTTACTATGACCTTAAATTGACTTTAAATTAGTGCAGCCTTTTCAGTAAGAAGTATTATTAGTACTACTACTAATAATAATAGTAATAATATTAATAATAGTTAGAAGTAGTAATTCCAGCATCTTTCTGCCAAAAATCAACCTTTTATAAAGTCTGACAATATCAAACCTCAAGGTTTGATATTGTCATCATTTACAGCAAACCCAACTTTACTGAAGCTGTTTGCCACGCGGAAGGTATTTAATAAGAATTATAACACGGGCAAAAACAGGCATTTTCAAAGTTGTTCTGAGGAGACGCTGTTGCTGAAGGTGGAGATAAAAGGCTGTTGGAGGCTAAGAAAGGGATTTACAGTGCTGTGAAAAAGTATTTCCTGATTTCCTTACTATTTGCATATGCGTCACACTGAATGGTTTCAGATGTTTGCACAAAATTTAATATCAGACAAAGGGAGCCTGAGAACACACGCAGTTTTTAAATTAACTGATTTATTTACGGAATAAATTCATCCAACACCCATATGACCCATGTGAAAAAGGAATTGTCTCCTTAAACTTTTTAACTGGTTGCAACACCTTTAACAGCAACCATTTCAGTCCAGCACCTCCTAGAATTTGATATCAGTCTTTCACGTCGCTGTGGAGGAACTTCAGCTCCGCTCTTCTCTGCAGAACTGCTTTAAGTCGGACACACTGGCAGAGTTTAGAACATCAGCTGCTCATTTCAGGTCCTGCCGCTGCGTCTCTGTCGGCTTCAGGTCTGGACTTTGACTCAGCCACCCCCGCGAGTCAGACTGTATGTATTCGGAAAAGCACTTGAATTCGATTAATGAAGTTGTTTTGCCGTGCAGTCAGGGATGGTTCCGCTGGAAGCGGCGGTGTCGACTCTGGGTCGCAGTGAATGAGCCGAGAACAGGTCAGGTGGAAAGCCGGATAGTTTGAAAAATGTCGCGAGAGGTCTTTGGTTGCATTAGCGTGTGGTGATAGTACTGACTTCTCTGAGGAAGGGGGTCTGATGGCAATGCTGAAAGCAAGGATCTGAAACTGATGCATGGTCAGCATTTCATGGAGGCAGGGATTAAACAGCAGGTTTTAGGTAATGGACAGGACATGACGGACAGCTGGTTTGCTTTACAGTGTTTCAGCTGCTTAGCATAGATGAGTTAAGCATGTTGTTAAGATCTGGTGAAGAAACTCAGCAGAATGAATTCAGGTGGATGGAAAGTTACAAAAGGCAAGAACAAAAGTGGATTCAGATGAAATATTCATATGGGGGGAGGTAAATTTGGGTCATTTATGTGCAAAGGCAGAATGTGAGGATTTTAACTGTGACAGGCTGTTGGACCTGTTGGGATGGATGAACGTCACAGGCTACCCAAGAAGGGTAGCTGGGAACAGCGGGGAGCAGCACGGTCGTAGTTGTGGCTCAGAGTCTCATGAGGGAATGGAGGAAAGTTAGGGAGGCTGAAGAAAAGGGAAAAAGGAGAAGTGTGAAAATTGAGGAAGCTTAACTTGACCTGTTGACGAAATCTGTGGAAACCGAGCCATGCAGCCTGGTATGACAGTGCATACCGTGGAGCTGGGATGGAGGCTAGGTCTGCACCAAGGTCTGAAATTTCTGCAGATGGACAGAAGAATCAGCACCAGTGTCACACGTGATCCGTTTCCCCCTTGAGTTAAGCAGTGGCATCAGCACAATACTGTATATTGTGCAAAGCCATAGCAGCAACAGGGGGTGGAAGCAAAGAAGCCACAAGTTGAGAAACAGTGGCCTTCATTAAAGAAGAAAAACCCCTACTGACAGAGTGGGCTGCACTAGTGAACATCTGATGGGAATATGGGACACGATCGAGCTCAGAGGTGTCGCAAATTAAATACTTCCAAGAATTTGACAAGAGCCCGAGGTCCAACAAGGAGCTTGCTAACTAGGTGGTGGTGGTAAGTAAATAAAAAATGAACAACCAACCTTGGAGGATGATTCACATATCTATGTTTAGATGGTCCAGCAGTGACAGTAGCTGGTGTTTGGTGTACTGAAGTGTGGATAGGCTGGGAACTGAGAACCGGCTGATGCTGATGAATTTTTCCTGAGGGAGAACTGTAATTCCGCAGTGTTACAGGTGATGCCCAGAGATATCTGAAGCGAGATGGTGGGCTGAAGGTTTTCTCGGTGGAGCAGCCAGTGAAGTTCATTTGTGAGACTACATTTCGAGGTTGTGATGCTGGAATAGCTTCAGAAGAAATCTGAGTTTGGGATTATGGTGCTTATGACGGACACAGATTGTTGGCGGATGGTCAACTGAAACATTAGCCGTTTCTTGCTAGAAAACTTGCAAGTCCCATCCCTTTAAGGATTTATATGGCAGATGGGACAAGAGGCAAAAACTGGCCAATTGTGACAATGACACTAAGCAGGCAGAGCTCGTGATATTGGGGTGGAAACCAAAAGTCAGATCATTACTGAGTTATGATAGAACAGTTGATAGAGGTGGTCAGTAAAGCAACTGGGTGAGATGAGATGTTCGCGGGATTTGAGAAGTATAGGGGGATAGTCATAAACAATTTGAGCAGATAGGGGTGGGAATCAAACAGGTGATGTGGGAATGAACTTTTGTACAATAGCTGCAAACACGTGAAAAGCAGCATTTTGAAGGCACCAATTGCAATTGTAATTTAAATTATTGCGATAAGTTTGGTTTGCATTGATGCTGATGATACGATAACTGCAAAATGATGGAACAGATGTTCCAGGGGCACACATCAGCCAGTGTAGGAAGATCAGAATAGAAGAAAGTGGAACACTGCTGGAAGCAAAGGTAGGACAGACGATTAAGGGCATGGTAAAAGAGGGTAAAAGTTGTTGAGGTGAGTAAAACTTTTGCAGATTGTACGGGAAGATGTCTTGAGTTCTGCGAAAACTGCAAGATACAGATCATGATTGGTCGTGTGTCTGTTGCCTCCAGGATAAGCTCCAGATTGCCAAAACCCTACTTAGGGTAAAATACTTAGAAGAACAGGTCAGAGTGCAGAGATTCCTTAGTAAAAACACTGATTCCACTGAGAAATCCCCAAGTTACCAGAAGAAGTTTTATCAAACAAAGATCAAGATTTTGGTAGAATGGTTTGCATGGAATGCTACAGTATACAGTGTATATGTTCTGTATGCATTTTGTATGCTGGTGCAACCAAGGGGAAATTTCCCTTTTGAATGAAAGAAGTCATTCATTCATTCAAAGGTAGAGAAAAAGAAAGGCTCAGAATGACGGGATGAGCTCCACCATGAGGATGCTTGTAGTGGCATTGGCATGCTCAGCTGCCCCAAAGACAGTAGGAGAAAAATGGAGAGGAGAAAACTTGGACCATTACAGGAAATGGATTGGATTGGAAAACAGTTGAGAATTGACATGGATGTCAGTGGTGGGGAAACCTTCACTGGAAGTCAAACAGTGGTTTTTTTTTGTTGTTTTGATAATTCTATGTTCTTTTCAGCTCACATTTTTATGAAATGCAGATATAATAAAGGTTGTCATAAATAAACAGACATTAGCGTGTAGCCTATGGCAGCAGGGAATGAGAAATAAACACTTTAAGTTGCCCTTGCTTAGGCCTCGGAAGCAGCGATGCTTATTTCGACCGTTTCCTAGTTTCGACATACAGTTGGCCTGTGGGAAAACAAAGCAGAATTGTCCAAAAAGTGCACAGAAAACTCTTTTATTTGGGAGTTTCTGTTTACCTAAGTTGTTTGCCGGGCTGTTTCCACCTTCCCAGCCCGCAACCTGCAAGGTGATGCGTTGATGCTGATCTACAGCATGTGACCGAGCAGCTGAGATCGACTCTGCTAATGAAGTTCTGCAACACTTGCAGAATTTATTATTATTATTTTTTTTTGTTTTTCAGTAAGTCAAGCGACTTGGGCAAATGCTTCACTAAATCAGGCCCCTTCAAACAACCCAGGGTTGAGGCACAATGAGCAGCCTGAGGAATCTGCTCTGGGTTTTCCTCCGTATGCTGATCCCAGACCTTCAGATGCCTTCCAGTTCAGGGGGGGCTCACTGAAGACAAACCATTTCTGATTATGTTTAACAGCTGAGACCCCTAAACAGTGGTTTGAGCATCTCATTTCCTGCACTAATGGATAAAAGAGCAAAATTAATTCTATTTTCATTAACCATGGATTTTTGCATTCAACGTCAAACCCACCTGTCCAGCTGCTGTCACAAGTTAATCGCTTGGCTGCTTGTTTGCATTTCCTTCGCGCCCCTCGGTACGAAACCGTCTTGCCGTCTCTGCCACAAAAAGACACATTTCACGTCCTAGACGAGAAAAAAAAAGTAGGAACGGTCTTCAGAAGACGAGGTTTTCCGTAAACAGAAGGGTAGACGCCAACTAGACGCACTAAAAAGCAAAGCGTGAGGTCTTCAACCCATTATATAATCCCAAAAGCAGGCTGGTGCAATCTCTGTCTTACACTGAACCTTAAAGCCGGGGTAACACTATGGTGGAACACAAAGCGTGGCCAAGCACGACCTTGTGCCCTGGTCACGGCACCACTCACACACAGGCCTCCACTTCTACTCCCCCCCAGATACCCCCAGGGCCTCCACTGACGTGTCCGACACATTGCGCTCTTCCCGGACCGCCACTCAGAGGGGCTAATTAATGCTTTAATATGCAAATGAGCGTTGCAGCAAATTACATAGCTGGCAAGCGTGTCTTGTTTCCTGATAATCCATGAAGAGTACAACGACGCTTGATTTTTTATGGAAGCAGCGTCGGATTTCAAGCACCTCTCCTTGGGCTACGGTCCCGACATGATCGGGCCACGCCAGGCTAGATCCGAGTTCAATCGGGCGACAGTTATCTGCAAAGGGAAAAATGTGTAAAACCTAACACAGCAAAGGTTTATTCAAAATAGCTGAGGCTGAGAATGAAAAAAAAAAGATATTTAAAAAGCTCCGCTCCAAAAAAAAAACAGTGCGGGCCAGAGCGGCTCGGAATGGCAGGAACACAGAGACACGGCAAAGAAAGATGAGAGGGACCCGTCTCTGTGCCGCCAATAAAGCATCACGCGGAAGACGCCGTAGAAACTTTGACTCAGGTTCACAACACACTCCTGTGTGTGTTTGATCAGCTGGGATCCTCTGGGATGTGGTGCAGCGGTGCAGTTTTTATTTTTTTATTTTTATTTTTTTTATTATTATCTTTTTTTTTTTTTTTTTTTTCCCAGAGACTTAGGGAATTCTGCCGCATTGCATCAGGCACCTTGATCAGATCGCCCGCTGGCTTCTGATGGAGAAAACCAGGGTAGCACTTTTAATCACTTTTCCCCGAGCACTTCGCGGTAAGTCCAAAGCTCGGCAGCGATCCGGAATCCTGGTGGAGGCAAACATTTCTCTCACGTCCAAAGTGCACGATCCTACGGTCGTGTCTCACCTGAAAACAACCCAGAATAAGTGTTGCTAATGAGCGAGCGGGGGGGGCTTCGACTGATGGAGCGTGCTGGGAAACCCAGTCCGTCCCTAAAGATGAAACAGTTGCCAAAGTTTATAAGCATATATGCACTGAAAGCGCGGAAACTATGTTGTCACATGAAAACGTATTATATATACAGTATGTAAGTTAGTCCAGCCATATAAACATACTCCACGTGTAAGTGTAGTTCAGCAAAAAGGACGGTTGACCGGACCCCTGTTTGCGTAAAATGAACATATGAAATACATCTTAATCTTACACACGTCCTTTAAAGAGCTCCTTTCTATAACTTCTTATCAAAAACTTAATTCCTTCTGTTCATGAGAGGTGATATTAATGTGCTGTGTGAACCTCCAGGTTAGTTTGACTGAGACAACCAGTGACATTTGTATATAGTAAACATATACAATAAATAAATATGTAACTTGTACCACTAATCAGTTATTGTCAGACTCGAGTGTTTTTTTTTTACTCGGTTTGGTTCATAATTTTGTTTGAATATATTCTGATCAAGTGTGCACGACGGAAGTTCATGCGCATCCTTAAAACCGCGTGAATAGCAGATGATTGAATTGTTCTATTGACAAAATACGCATTTAACCAGAAAGACTGTGAACTGATTGTGAATTAAGCAAAGACGGCCGCCTGCATTCCCAAAATATAATGCAGTTATGCACATTCCTGAGCGACAACCCTATATTTTGTCAATGTTTTCCTTTTTTTTTTGTCAAACGCCGATATGTTTATCCCACGTTCAGTATGTTATGTTGGAAATAAGTCTGTCAAAAACGCTGCCACTTAATTTATTTTTTTTTTTTTAAGCATTCCCAAATTTAACCAGCATAGAAAAAGAAGTGACACTAGTCTGGTACCAAAAGTCCTACAGGGTTCTTTGTATGTATTTGTGCAGTTCGGCCCATCCCCCCCCCCCCCCGTGTTCAGTAGACACACTGAGCAGCTACAGTTCCTGAGAGCACAACTTTCTCACTTCTTTGTTTGAAATTAGATTAAGAACCAAAAGCAGCGGATTTAAATACACGTATAAATTACATTTCAAATGTAGCATGCATGGAATGCACTCATCGTGTAACCGTGAGTAATATTTTAGTATAAATAAATTAATATGCAGGTTACAATGAGAACGGAAGGGAATTTCTTCAAATTTATTAGCGATTTTTTTTTGGGGGGGACAAATACTACAATGACCTGATTTAATTAGGGCTCAGAATCTTCTGGACACATATCTATTATTCAGTCAACATTTTCTCTTTCCCTTTATTTTCGGCTGTCATGCATCAGCTACTAATGTGTCTGGGACCGAGAATGTACCCTTAATTCTTATCCTTGAGGTTTTCAATGGCCATTCAGATGACGGAACGTGTGGTTTATTCTGACAGTCACCGAGAAGGAAGAAGAATGGATCTTATTAGAGATTTGCACAAAATACTCTCCAAGCGCCGAGTTATTTTGAGAGTTCCCGCTTCTTTACTCCTTTATTGTTAATTATGTCTTTACGATTGTCGGCATGCAATTTAAGAACAGGGGCACAAAGGCAAAAATGTCAGGCAAACAATGAAGTCTCTAGATGTGCTTAAATTTAAATTTCCTGTCTCCCCCTTTCGTCTGAGCTGTGCCCCTTTAAAATGTTGTTTATCAGCCGGCGTGTGGTTATTCCTTTGAACATTCGAGAATAAAATCAAATACACGTTCACGCCAAAGACAAAATTTGAGCTGCGCGTATCGCAGAGAGTGACAGAAATTCTGAAGACGTTTTTATGCTGTATGGAAACCACAGCAAGATAACGCAAATATATATTCTCAGTGTGATAGGAGCTCAGAGGAAAAGTTAAGAGTCCTGTTAAAATAATCTGGTTTTGTGTTTCGCCGGAATGCGCTGTTTTTTTTTTGTTTTTCAGTAAGTCGAGCGACTTGGGCAAATGCTTCACTAAATCAGGCCCCTTCAAACAACCCAGGGTTGAGGCACAATGAGCAGCCTGAGGAATCTGCTCTGGGTTTTCCTCCGTATGCTGATCCCAGACCTTCAGATGCCTTCCAGTTCAGGGGGGGCTCACTGAAGACAAACCATTTCTGATTATGTTTAACAGCTGAGACCCCTAAACAGTGGTTTAAGCATCTCATTTCCTCAGCTATTGCAAAAGTAATAATAGGATTGTAATCGTAGTAGTAATAGCAGTAACACAAAACGCACATCACAGAGTCGCAGTGGGTCGAGCTGCTGCCTCACTGCTCCTGGGCTGTTAAGGTGTAGGTTTGAATCCCGCCCAGGCTGTCTGGAGTTTGCATGTTCACCTTATATTTATGCAGAGAGGGGAACTCTGCTTTCGCCCACAGTCTAAAGACATGTACTTGAGGTTAACTGGTGACTCTGTAGAGTCTGGGAAGTCTGCGGTGGGCTGATGCTCATCCTTGGTGTTGTTTCATACCCTCGAACCCTCTGCTTCTGGATCGGACTCTGGACCGCCGTGACTCTAATATAGAAAAGCGGTGAAGGAAAGTGAGTGAGATCAGTAACACGATAGATTTCCCCTCCTTAATTTATCCACATTCACTTATGCAGACTTTATGAATTTGCGTCACTGGTCCTGTTATAAGAAGGAACATTTTGGCACTTAAGAGCACATCTTGAGAGAAACATCTCTGACTACATAAACAAAACAGCTGTCTGGACATTTATCATGGCTAAATCCAATTTCACATTACCTTACCGCTAAATAAATCAAGGCAGTGGTGTTATTAAACTTTTATTTACACCGGAGAAAACTGTGTGCAAAATACGGAACGTTGAAAATGACCAGAAGCTGACAAACATGCATACTGAGAAGCGCTGGCCAGCAACTGGGGGTGATGAAATTATTAATTTCACACATTATTAATGTTAAAATAATACTAAAACAGAACAATAATAAGTACACTGCGGTGCTGATTATATGTTCATGCTGCACTTTCACTTCCTTTCACTTTTCCTTCTCAGTACCATCATAAGTCAGACTTTTTCGCTTGCTGGGCATTGTAAATAAAAGTTAGTGGTTTGTAACCTCAAGCCTAACATTTTCAAAATAAAACATTTCATTAAATAAAACACACTCACCGATAGATGCCCAAACACCAACCAAATCAATCGTTTACATATGTATACCTCAGGGCAACGTATCACACACGTGAAATTGGGGAGATATGGATTATTTGTTTTTGAGCGCTGGTGGCAGCTGTATAAGCCGTTGCAAGAAGAGCTAATCTCTGGCCTCTATTACAAGGAAGAAATTTGCACCGTTCCTCTTGAATCTGATGTTCAACTATTGAAGAATGTGATCCCCTGTATTTGGAACCACACTCTCAGGTCCTCTTTCAAAAATATGGGGACCACAACCACCACAGTTTGCCTGGAGATGACATGCCTTTTATGCAACATGGAAGAGGCACCTGTGCCGTGCTACCCCAAAAAAGTCCAGAGCTTTTAACATCACCAGGCATGTCTGGTTCTCCTCTGTAGCCATGCTACTAAGTCTCACACAGCCACAGTGACTTCAGGAACAGTGATGAGTTTTAATCCATCAAAGACATCAAACACTACCTCCTGGTAGGATGGCATGTCCATGAGATTAAGGATTTCCTCAAACTGTTCCTTCCTCTGCTCAACAATCTCCTCTTGAGTGATCTGCACTTCCCCACTCTTGCTTAGACGACACCAAAGAAGATCATGCCTTCTCTGTTTTCTTCACACACTCAGGGTGGTCTCGGAGAACCTTCTGGACTTTTCCCCCAAACCTATTCGCCAAGGGAGACTCTACCAGGAGCACGAGGATCCAGCTGTTTGAAATTCACAAGGCCCATTACCATGTCAAGGTGAAGGTCCACTGCTGGACAGTTGTCTAACCTTTTATACATCAATAAACTCACAGCCAGAAGGATAATAATTTATTACAATTTAAGTGTGAACTGAACACAGTGTAACAAATGCTTTTAGAGTGTATTTACTCTTTACAATGTTATTACTATGTAATCGTTTACTTTCAGTTATTCTTTATAGTATATTCTGCAAGGTGTTATTTATCTCATTTTTTTATCGCATATCTCTTGCATTTCCTTTTTTGTCAGTCACGTGGCATGTTGCGGAAGTTTCTAGAGGAAAGTATCTCGGCTAGTTGTTAATTCCACTTAACTGGGATCGGAGGAAGGAGACTACAGACGGTCTTTATTTGGTACAAGTAGATAAGTGACTTTTGGAGCAAGAAAAGACAGAAATAAGACATGCAGGTGCGTCTGTGATGGATAACTCCCGGTGAGCACTGTAATAAACCATTAAGCCTTATTGTGGCTCATTGTTTAGACTCCAAAGAATCTTAAATTGTCTGAGAGAAAGATCAATTGCAGCAACACTATTTTTGTACAGCTGTCTGCATAGAAAAGTTCAATAGAAATGAGCAAAAATTCAATATTACATTCTATATTTTTGCCTTGTATCCATTTTTTCATCACAAACTCTGACTGATTGTGTATATGAAAGAAAACCTTCACTGCCGGGGATGCTGTATCTCTTCTACACAGCAAAGTTTTGAACATCATGACCATGCATAGAATATTCTTCTGTCCCTAAGGCACAAACTTTGTATTTCTCCCGAAATAATCTAACAATGAGAAAAAGTTTTCAAAGTCCCAGAGATAATAAACAGTACTTTCTATAATTGTCTTTGTAGAGCAAATAAACAAACAGTTATACAGTAATAATATAAATAAATTTGGAGTAAAATTTATCCCTTACTGATAACCCTTCTTCCAGCCCCATCTTTTGAAAGGTTTTTGTTAAACTGAAAATCGACTTGTCACATTTGGGAAAATTAGATTTGTTTCAAGTCACTGCCTTTCCTTCATTCTATTATATGAAAATCTATGGTTGCCTCACGCAGAAGTTCTTAACAGTTCATTTTCCTACCATGCCTCAGACAACCTTTACCTTGAATTACACAAACAACCAAACAGTCCCTTTTGAGGACCCCCTTGCTTTACTTGAAAGGAATACAACTCTTGCTTTGTCCTTTTTGAAAAATTCAAATGACTCACGTTGTTGAAGCTATACCTATACATGCCTGAGTACAGTCTTCAGTTCTGCCTCCTATAAATCTGCACGCTCAAACCGAAGCCCCAGAAGTGTTGTGTATCTCTGAGGAAAAAGGGAGTTGGATGACTCACCTGGAAAAGCAATCAGCGTTCAGTCATTACGAACTGTTTTCATACATTTTTCATCTGAGTCAAAATCACGTGTAACCGGTCAAGTTACCCAGTGCTGCCCGGGTCAAAAAGGTGTACAGTTAGAAAGGTAAAAAGTAATAACATATTATATAACCAAATTGATACATAATAATATTTAGTACATAAATATTGTTTGTGCTGTCAGACAGGTGAACACTGCAGAGAGTGACACACGAGTAAGAATCTGTTGCTCTGCGTGTGTGTGTGTGTGTGTGTGTGTGTGTGTGTGTGTGTGTGTGTGGAGCGAGAAAATCCGTCAGCGTCACACACACATGTTCTGTATGTGGCACAACTTCTCCTACTTTTCCAAGCCTTGTCAGAGATCCATCTTTAAATTTTCTTTTTTTGGAGTGTAATGAACTTGACTGCACAAAACCTCACTTAGGGAGAGAACTACCTGTGTTGTAAATTTGAAGTCTGTGGCTTGAAAAACAAAGCCGTGCATACAGAAACAAACAAGCTAAATAACAAACAATTATTCCAAGGCTATATATACTGAAATGTTTAGACTGACTTCTGAAGGATCCCGGCAAGTTCCTCATAGCTCTCCCACAAAGTCTGTCTCAAGTTCCTCATGGTCTGACAAAATAAGGCTGCTGTAAAATTTAGGGCATGTTTTCCGCTCATCTCTCTTCTCATCGACATAAAAAAAAACAAAACAAATTAGTAACTGTTAAATCAACGCCAGAGAAGCACTGTGGGATATTATGTTTTTTTTTCCATCATGCACATGTTCAAAAAGATTCTTTTTCTTTTCAAAGTCTTTAATAGGTCTGCTTAAAGCTTCATGCTGGATGTAGTCTATCGATCATTAGTATATTCTTTGCAAACTGAGTTGACTTTATGGGACAGTCGCAAAGCCCATTTTTGTGTCCCTGCTATTTTGAGGTAAAACAACAGACAACCAGACATCGCCTGTTTTGTAGGGAACTGGAATTAGATGACAGACAGTCTTGAGTGACTGCAGTAATACAATGGTGGACCATATCACAGAAATATAGACATAGGCACATACATACATACATTATATATATATATATATATAGAGAGAGAGAGAGTTGGAATATGACAGTTATTATCGATACCCCAGAAAAGCTCCAGTCCAGATTTTTTAATTTTAGAATGTAAAGTTCATATAAGATCTTGTGTCAGTCTCGTTTCTTTTAGACCCAGAAGATTAAAAACAAAACAATATGAAAACCTTGAGAAAACAGCTACTCCCAGCTGTGGGAATAACCCACGACATACGTATCTAGAACGTTATTTCCCTATATTCACCTCTTAGTTTAGTTAATGGGAACAACTCCTTAGTAAAAGGACAATAGAAAAATTGAATAAGCTCTCAGTGATCCAAGCCGACATGTGCAGGCCAGAATCATTCCATCTGCTACACCACAGCTTGTGTTAAATATTACTTATATCAAATATTTACGAGTGGTATGCAAGCTACGAGGTACAACGTAAAAGCTTGAACAATGATAACTCAAGAATTGTTTATTTAAAACAAACTCAAACATGGACACGTCAAGTATGTGCACAAACATGGACCTGTAATGAATACATCTATTACGTGATAATGCTAACAACTAACCCTTAACTTATCATTTTATATGTTGCTTTGTACAAATTATGCATAGACAAACATAAATGGTGTAATATTATTTCTAAGTAGCTTGACAAGTTTGGCTCTCAGAAGTTTAACCGTTTTTATTTTGAAGCCAAAATTACAGGCGGCATTTTGTTATTATCAAAATTATTATCGCTATCATCACCTCCTGATGCCTACTTATATTCTCCTCGGACTATTTTTTACCAAAGTTACTGCATTTCAGGAAAGAACTTTTCCAAGTTTAAGTTTCAAGAGAAACGAAACACTAAGTGGCAACTTTGCAGCTTGTCCAAAGGGAGCCCGACAAAACGAAGGAAGAAAAAAAAAGTTTTCTCACCCAGGCGCGACGTTCGTAAACTGTGCTTCGGCGGCACCCATCTCCTGTGCATTCCCATTGTTTCGTTTTGCAAATCCTCTGGACCCACCAGACGACTCTCCGTTCTGGGTGGCTTTGCGCTGCGCGCAGCTTCTGAGCATTTTTAGGCCCATTTAATTAGATTTGTAAAAATAATTTCCAGAGTGCTTTATACACTGAAAGCTCTTAGGGGTTAAAATCGGCCTCATATTTTCTTTCAGCATCTTTTCAGCAATAAAGCATAAATTATTTAAAATAGCACGACCTTTTATCTCACACCCTTTGAAGGCAGCAAATTAAAAATGTAAATGGAGGCTAATTAATATGCAAATGTATTCATTCACAGTTAACAATATGCAATTAAACCTGCAGTGTCTGGAAAGAGCATGAACAAAATTAGTAAGTTAATTTATCATTAAAAAATGGAAACGTACACAAAATTTTAATTGACATTCAAAATGTTTCCACTGTTTTTCATCTGTTCTGATTTCAAATACAGACAATGGATTCCACAGCAAACATGTTAATTGAACGTGATGCACAATGTATCTGAACCACAAGAAATTGATGAAATGTGTGTGTGTGTGTGTGTGTGTGTGTGTGTGAGAGAGAGAGAGAGAGAGAGAGAGAGAGTTTTTTTCATGAAGTACATGTTTAAGTGATTTACAATCTTCTCCCCTTAATTGATACCTTCCTTAAGTGCATTGCTGCGTTTCGGGGGTTTGAGGCATATTAAAGTTTAAAAGTCTGAAAGTAATTTATTCTTGATGGTGTGCAGATATGAGCGTGATGAAGCACTGTCACATCACGGAAGGATCAGAGGCAGCATCTGAGGGATCCAGTATGATGCTTCACCACCACCACCACCACCACCACCACCACCACCACCAGCAGCAGAATCTCAACGGCCTCAAGTAAAAAAGACAGGGAGGTAGAGCAGGTTCAGCTGAAGAAAAAGTGAAAGAATAACCCACTAATATCACAGTCTTGCTGTCTTGGAAACTTTCTCCTCTGTGGATGTTCTTGGTTGTGTGTGTCAAACTCTGTGGAACAGTCTAGAACCGTATTCTGCTGACTTTGAAGAGATGGGCTGTGATGTCTGAAAATGGGCCACTATATTAGGGTCCTGTGCATTATCTGTAATACTTAGTTTGTGAAACTGAAAGGTTGCAGGTTTGATTTCCAGGACAAATCTTGCTTCTTTAAATAATGAATTTAAATGACACTCATGTACTACAATGCTCGGTCAGTTATATTAGTTACGCCGGACAAAAACATCTGCTAAGAAAAATCAAACAGGTAAAAACATTTTAACCATTAAATAACCACTTCCACATCAAGATCTAACAAACAAGATTTTGCACAAAGTCATGCCTTTTAGCTGATGTCTGAACGCTTTAAATTGAATAAACAGCAGTGATAAAACAACTTTTTGTAATCATTAAAACTGCCTCCGCTTGGAATTTGACACATTTATATTATATTCATATGGGAAAATTACATTTTAAATGAGTAAAGAAACTCTCTCACTATCTTAACCGCTCACACAAGTCAGAGATGTAGTGGTCTGGAGCCAATGGGCAATTTAGACTGACTGGTGAACCTGAAACACATGGGTTTGGGTCATGGGGGGAAACCCACACCAAGATTGGGGGAACATGCAAACTCCACACAGACTGAGCAGGATTCAAACCCACACCTTTGAGCCTCTGATCCACCATGGTGCCCAATGAAGAAGCCATAATTTAAAATATATATCTGTGACAGAATGTGGAGAGGAGCAAAGAACAAAGTGAGTGACATTTACTTCTCTCTGTTTGTTTGGCGTACAGGGAACTTCGGCAACCATTAGTGCGCAACTAATCAACCCTCATGGGGAACATAAAATAACAAAAACCCGAAAACGTGGCTACAGCTGCTGTATGTTTTTGTGTTTCACATCCCGATGTCTTTCACACACATGAAGAACAAAGCTATTAGTGCAGTTTGTGAAAGTTTGATGGTGTGGAGTTGGGGATGATTCTGCTGTTCTTGACTTACTATATGTGGATACTAGCATCTCGAGCTTTCTGTTGTACAAGAACATGTCCCAGTCAGGGAAGTTTCATGCTACACGGGTGAATGAGGGCCAGGTGGTTGCTTCCACATGTGAAAAGGCACATCTAGAAGGGCTCCATAAGTGTGTTGTTCTCCCTGATACACTTTGCAGTTATGGAAGACCTGGAGAAGACAGGAACATATCTTGCTTGAGGCTGGAAGGTGCTGGGCAACTGCCAGACTCACAGATACCTTGAAATATCAGTCAGAAAACCAAGTGCACTTCAGTGCATCCCTTGAGACCCTCTTAGTATGAACGTGGCAGAGAAGATTTCAGCATTGTAGTATGGAGGTGTCACAATACGCCTGATATATCTACTTACAGGAAGGCCACCCCCCTGCCTGCATTTGGCATACATTAATTCAATTAATTGGTGCCTCTCCTCTTTTGTCGTCTTAAGTGAGTGGGTGTCAAAGCCCTTACAGGAAATGCCTGAAGTGACATCAGCAAGACCTGTGATGTTTTGGCCAGGTATTTTTGAGATGCCAACATTCATTAGTATATCCCTTGCTTATTTCCACGCCTTTCACTGTTACGGTGTTTGATCAGTGAAGAAGAAAAGAGATTTTGCTCAGAATTATCCTAGAGCAGCATCAAACAAAGAAGAATGCCCAGTGAAAACATACAACACATCTCCGGTATTAGTCGTCTCGTTTTGCAAAATGGATGCTTTCAAATGTGTTAATGAGAACTGAGCATGTTAATAAGCAAAGAATTGATAAGAATTGGTTCCCTCAAGTGGTAAATTAATTTACAGGGTGTTCTTAAGCCAAAGATTTCTTATGCCACTAAACCTAGATCAAAACAAAAACGGAAAATTTTGGCTTTGTAAAAAAAAAACTGGGAAATTATAAAAGAATTGCAGGTGTGTAATTATCGAAGGGAGCCAGTGGCTATGTGTCAGCTAAGCTTTGCTTATAACAAAAATAAGCATTTTTTTGCATTCTAAACACATAAACAACACCCAAAACATCTCACATACAGAATATGCTTCAAAGTTAAAAAATAAACAGTTATCCTCCAGCGGTTGACCGGCCTTTAGATATTTAATTCTGTACAGAAAAAACTCAAGCTGCGATCTTGCAATCTTCATTTTGCACAAACAGCTATTTCAAATAGCCTCGTTTGAATTTAAATATCTCATTTTAGCCGGTGCTTAACAGTGCATATTCTACTTAAAAAGACAACCAACCGGTTTAACACATGCCGTTTTAAATTAATTAGCACTTACATATTAATACATATGCATGTGCTTTTGTGTGAACAATATTAAGTGTAATTTCTTCACTAAAAAAATCTTGATCTAAACGATAATTTATGCAGATTTGTACAAAACTTGGCCAATATAAATCAAATTTAATAGTTAAAAATATGTGTGTGGCCTTGTGCATGTCCCTTTACTGGCAAGATAAGCTGTTACTTGAAGTAATGAATTGATGACAAAATTTGCATATTTCTAAATTGTCTAAGTTGATAATTTAGCAACCAGTTCATTGTGGAGAAATAACAATACATTACAGGTAAACTCTCATCTACCACTGCTAAATTGATTTAAATTAAAGCAGCAGGCATTGATGTTTTTTTGCAACCAGAATATTATTGTTTTAGGTCTTAGGAGAGTTTCTACTATAAGCTATGCAGCACTTGAACAAAGTGCTTAACTTCAAAGGTTTGTGTTAAAAAAAGGTTTCTACACGTACTATGCTTTAAATTAATAGCCAAAAACATGTTCGCAGATCACACAAGTGGATAAATACATTGAATTCCATTAAAAATAAAAAAAAGATTGCAAATTGAGAGCAGCTCTGCTGCTGTAGCCTGAAGAAAAGGCACAAAGCTGCACCGAGCCTATCGTTCATACCCTAGCAATGTAAGCAAAGGCAAGGCCAACATCCAAAGCATGTAAAAGATCCTTGTAATAAAGTTTATGGTCCACATTTAATGTGACAGTTGTATTAGTAAGGTGTCCTGTCGCAATCTTTGATCAATTAAGTTCTCTATTATCCATAAAGATGCTAAACTTCTGCTCAATATTGTCTGCATGCATTTTTAGGCATGGAACCCAAGCAGGCAAGTTGATGGTACAAATAAAGTCCACTCTTGTGTTATACACACTTATGTAGTTGATTTAGGAGATGACAAGTGCCATTTATGAAGCTTATCTTCCTCTGGGGGTATTTTCAAAATATTTCAATATCAAATCATCAGATGATGTGAGGGGATATAAACTGCATTTATGTTTACAAGGTTCACTTTAGAAAATAGGGCACAATTGCACCGTGACTTATGATGAGTTTTAAACACGTATTAAAATAAGTTAGACTGCAATCAAATTTGATATTTTTGCTTGAATTAGTAACACTTCTGCGATAGAATAACACATTATACTGTCGACATTTAAGAACTATTTAAGCAGGAAGCGGTAACTACATATACCAGAAACCACCGGGTCACCGGAGGTTTATAGTACGTCCTCCTCGGCGTACGTGATCTGACCAATCGGCTGCAGCGGTGTTTCCGGGTGCGAAATCGATTTCCTGGTTGGAAGACAGTGCGGGAATATTCGAGTGCTGGGAGAGTCGCGAATATCCTAGTAAAGGAGCGAGCTTTCCGTTGCTTTCTGCGTCACAGAGAGGTACACGCTTGGTTCGCACTTTATATGAAAGATGAAAGATTGTCGGTAGACCAACCGCGAAGGTTTTAAGTTTAAACCAAAAGTAAGCGGGCTAGCTAGGCTAAGCACCGCCCAAGTTCATGACAGCCTAGGCCATTCTGTGCACAGGATTACATTTTATTACATTTCCGATAGGTGTTTGAATTGCAGACACTTCGTGAAGAGGCTCCACGTTAATTCGTACTGTTGTGAATCGTGTCTAAAAGCGAATTTAGCAGGACTGGAGTCCGGCACCTGTTATTACACACAGCCTGTGTAGTTCGGAGCGGGCGCCGCTTTATGACGTTTGCTAATATAATAAATAAGATTAATATGGACCGAAACGGCGCGTTGTTTCTCTGGGCTGCCGACCAGACCCAACAAACTTTAAATATTTACAGTACTACCGCTATTTTTGAACACTATGTATGGGTAATATTCATAATAAATATTCATTACTAGGAAACAATAACAAGCTGCAGAAATCCTTGTAGTCATGAAGTACAAGTTAAAATATTAAGTATTATTTTTTGTTTTAATTTTGAGATGAAATGCATGCCTCTGGAGGTCAGGTGACTTGTCTGTAGTGTGAAGATGTTATAAGACAGATATTGTCATGTACCAGCAACCACGTGTCTGTGAAACAGCATAAAACAAAGACTTGGAAACACAGGACTAAAGATGGGAACAGATCCATATAGATGATGATGATGGTGGTGGTTGTTGTTGTTACTCAGTGCTGTTCATTGGATCATCATACAACAGTTGTTTCCAACTCCTTTTGGTCTTACACACTAAGAAAGCCATTTATCGCTTATTTAAAAGGACATACTGTTTGTCAAATTGGTTCTGGCTATAAAATATTTTGATTAGTGATATAAATAAGCATCCTGACAAACAAAAAATTTTACTAATAATAGCGATATAATAAAAGCTATGGTTTATGAGACAGGGTTGTGATGATTCGCACCCTGGACACTAGGCTTTGAAAGTACATCCTGAATGGGACACTAGTCTATTGTATTGGTTTAAAAAATGTTAGGAGGAAAACTACTTAACTCAGAAACTCTCCCAGATGCATGTGTTGGTGGATAACAAAAAAAAAATAAATTTTTTTTAGACAAATAATTTAGACAAAAATGTATGTTTTTAACAGGTCGTAGCTTTATAGTGTTAATAATTGCAGTAATAGTGTATTTTAGTGTTAATAGTTAAAAAAAATATTTACAAGTCGATATTAACAGTCGAGTTATTAGTTTGAGTTACCATGTCTCCATGTTACGCTTTTTTTGGTAATAGTAAGCAAAATTAGCTGTTGGTCTAATGGATAAATATTGTTGAATGATCTCTCTCCGTCACAGTATCAAGATGGCGCCGAAGGCCCGAGCTGCCGGGAAAGCTAAAGGTCCCAAAAAGAGAGCCCTGGCAGAGGCCTTTCCTGCCAGTGAGGTCTTAACTGACACTGGGAAGAAGTCCTGGAAACTGGGAGCTCCCATTGGACAAGGAGGTTTTGGAATGTTGTATTTAGGTAGGAGCAGCTCGTATTTCCCTGACAGTAATCAGTCATGATGCTATAGTTTGAATTTTTGCGTGCCTTCTGATCACATGTTGCATTTAGACTGACTTGAGATAAGATTTTCAAGTGAAATGGTCATGGAAGTACACTTGTCCCCCTTTTGTGAGTGTAATGCTATTCAGTGAGAAAAATTTAAAGCATTCCTTTTCCAATAAAGCTACCCTCAGACACTTATTGTGAACAACTGTTATTCAACACTGGCACAGGCCAGTCAACTAATCGGGTGGCTTGTTAAGGTAATTTTTACTTATTTCTTGAAGACATACTTTGCAATACAAACTTCAGAATTTATTTCCAGTATTATTATTTTAATGTAAAATATTGCAAAAGAAATATTAAAGCATCATGTTGTTATCTGGTAAAATGTGTGATTATGTTAAGGGTCTGAATATTTATGCCATGGCGTGTATACACATACAATCCAGTCAGGACCAAATTATCCTTGTGGGCATCAAAATCAGCAGACATAACAAATCTATCGCAGATGAACCCTTATTCGTTCACTACAGTGGCTGCCAGCGTGAGATTTGAAAATTCCCTCACCTTTGGCTCTCATAACACCTAATTTGATTATATAAATGTAAGACGCCGTACTCTTAAGATAGCACAAGCGCAGGATTTTTTTTGTCTGAAATTAATGGAAATACAGTCGGCTCTATAGCACCATGGTTGTGTTCCTAGAAGGTCTTGTGGTATGCAAAATCATGCAAAAAAAATAATAGGACCTATAGGAAAAAAGTTAGGGGCAGACCACTCAAGAACAAAAACACATTCGTAACACATTGTACCATAATAAATAATCTTAATGAAATACTTGCACAGCTAAAAAATGTCGCAATTATAATTTAATAATGTGAACGTATTAATTTTGTAGCACTTTTGGTTGTTCTTGCCAAAAAAAGTTTTATTTTCTCAGCATTTCTTATTGCCTACAATATCACCTCATTTATACCAGTAGCATGAGCAACACTGCATGTTCTTTCATTTTTTTCGAAACACCTGATCATTTAAAACTTTTCCTCAATTGATAGGAGTTTTTACTTTTTGGTTTCCACCTGAAAATTTATCAACAGCACACTTGCTTTATAAATTGTATTCTTTTTTGTGTATTCCTTGGGGAAAAGCACACTTAAGTAAAAAACATCAATGAGGGGAGAAGCGCAATGCACGCTATCAAAAGCACTGCACGTGTAGCAGCTCATTCAAGTTGATTGGAAACAAAAAGGAAGCCATTTCTTGTTGGTACAAAATGGAAATTAGGAAAAATCATGCAGAAGCTAGCTTGCGTTCATGCTGTACTGACATTGTTCCCCTATTTATCAATTGCTTATGACCCAATTTGTGTTGTAAAAACAAAATCCATTCCACTGACTGTACAAATTAATTGTTCAGTGATCTAAATGATGCTTTTTAAATGTTTTTTATGAACAAATCATGTCAGGTGGAAAACAATGGCGAAAACCTCCAGTGGAGCAAATACAACAGCCTACTGGTAGTAGCCTAGTCTGCTGCTTCCAACCTAATGCTATAGTAGTAATTTAAGTGATAATATTGGATATTTTACAAAGGGCATTCCAGATGGAGAATCTTCATCTAATAAAAACTGAGTGCAAATAAACAAAAAATATGCTGAAAAATAATTGTCAGTGTTAAAGTTATAGGTCTTAAAGACCAACCATGCATCTAGAAATTTGGCTGATGGATTTGCCTTTGTTGTACTTGAAATATTTGAGTCTTAATATGTTGTCATATTTTCTGAGCTTTTTTCTAGTGATGAAAAGAAATTAATTTCTGCACTTACTAGCTTTGTTACTACACTTGTACCTTGTATTATGGACATCTGAGTTACCAGTTTTTGAAGATGCAAATATTTCACAGTTTATTTTTGATTGTTTTCGTTAATGTTTTTATACAGGAGTTATTTTATCCAGCATATTTTTACGTATTATATCTGTTTCAGAGACTTTTACTGAAACTCCCAGGAAATAAAGGCTTTTTTGATATTAGGTGACCAGATTCTGATAAATATTTCTGTGAGAAGTCAGTTGTATCCTCGTGTCCAGTATAATGTAGTTGAAGTTTTAAGGCAAAATGCTTTTTAATAATTTCTGCAACTTACTGGAAACTAAAACTGATAATGCGTATGTGATGCATTTGCCAGTTTTGTTGCAGTTTATCATGAGACATGCAGTTGGAAGGTGAAACTGTTTTTGTTCATCCAAGCACTGCAGCTCATCCACATTTCTCTGCCCCACTGTGTCATTCTCTGGTGACACATCTATAAAGCACAGCATAGCATGCTAAATGGGAGGTTGTGGAGGTGATGTTTTTAATTTTCACTGATTTTTGAAATAGAATTAACCTTATATTGCTTCATCTTAACAAAAATTTATCAAATAAACGGTTGCCCCCTCCATCTTACGTTTACCCTTTTACTGTGTTTCCAGGAGAAAAGAACAATGAAACCCTGCATTGTATGAACTGTGTATAAAAAATAAAATCGATAAATCACCTTATAGCAAATTTTTAATTAATTATTGCTTTATCTGATCTTTTTAGCAAAGCCTGATCTTACATATTTGCTATAATAGTGCCAAATTTAGGAAATCCTACAGTAATAGTGCAGTGAATCTAAAAATTCACAAAAATGAAAATGATGTGGACAAGTTGTGATTACATGTGTAGAATATGGCTAGAGTTCTCCTTGCTTAACAGAAACACTTTACCTTTAGTTGTGTTTTTTTGTTAGCTAACGAAGACAACGGGAAACCTGTTACGGCAGATGCCCCTTACGTCATCAAAGTGGTAAGATCATCGTTTCCTTTATGAGCAATTAAACGTATGTGTATGTGTGTGTAAGATAGGAAGGAAATTATTACTTTTAATATTTCAAGCATTCCTTCCCCGTGTGCAAATGTTTACCTTAAACCTGGAAATGCTTAAACTTTCTGGTTTTGTTTAGGAACCAAGTGACAATGGACCACTTTTCTCTGAGTTGAAGTTCTACATGCGTGCTGCAAAACCTGACCTAAGTATGACTTGGTCCACTGTGGTGTCCTTAAGTAGTAAAGATCAACCTTATCTGTAGTCTGGAAGACTCCATGCACGAGTTTCCTGTAACAAAGGGCCCCAGGTGGTACTGCAAGCTCCATAGTCATTGGTCTGCTTTTCAGATATTAAACTCCAAATACTCATTTCCCTTGGCAATTTACTGCTACATTATTAAGGAATGTTCATATTTTATTCATCAGAAATTTGTTTTCACGCATTTATTCCAGCTGTAGATTTGCTTACAGCCACATACAGATTTGCCTCTGTGGAATTATAAATTTATTACTTTGGACACCAACATGTTTGTTAAGTTTATTTTGCACAATTTGCTTTATACACATACCATGGTGTAGTACTTTATGGTTAGTTTGTCAGACCTTGGTTTACAGACTGTACATTGTGTAAGAATGTTTTCTCATATTAATTTTGGTAATTGAAATGACTTGCTTTTAAACCACCTACTATAAATGTAATACATAGAGATCAGGAAGGACTATTTCATCTAAATGTTTAAAAAATGAATTACGTTACTGGATTTTTGAATGCTATTTATTTTCTTTGTTATAGTTCAGAGTTGGATGAAATCACACAAACTGAAGTACTTAGGAGTGCCAAAGTATTGGGGGTCAGGTCTTCATGAGAAGGGAGGAAAAAGGTTATCATTATGTTGTATATTATAATGTAATATTATTTGTGTAATAATATTATATAAGATGATATGTATACGAACTATTATTAGTATTACATATTTAGGAGTAATAAATTTACATATTAGGAGTATTCCTTATATTTTTGTAATTTTTTGTAAGTAAATATTGAACAGTTTTTCTTTTTTTAATTATACCCCCCTGTTAGGTATAGATTCATGGTTATGGACCGGTTTGGACTGGATCTGCAGAAGATCTTTGAAGAGAGAGGGAAAATATTCCCACGGAAACTTGTCCTTCAGCTTGGGTTGAGACTGGTGTGTTGAAGAGGGCAGGGCTTTCCTCCCACACTTTTGTGCGCATAACAATAATAAAACAGAATTTCACAGACATCTGTGAGATACAAATAGGATTAAATTTTGAAACTCACTAAAGGTAGTTTTTTGTTCTTGCTTGTTACTAACATGCGACAAAGTGAAATTTGTGAGAGCTTGAGTTTGGGTTAATACAGCTCCCACTGCCTACATTAGTAGATATAGCCTCCGTATCAGTAAGTGATATATGATTTTATACATGGTTACCATATTGTCACTTGCTTTTTCAGCTTGATGTGCTGGAGTACGTCCATGAGCATGAGTATGTGCATGCTGACATCAAGGCCTCCAACCTTCTCCTTGACCAGAAGAACCCCAGCCTGGTTTGTAATGTGTGACCAGTTTCACAACAAACCTTCTGGACCCTTCTAGAGTTTTACAGTTCCTTTAGCATTAAGAACATTCTTGTGTGTTGTGAATTCCGTAGCAGTAAATCTGAGAGATCTTTAAGATTATTTATATGTATTTATTTTACTTGAAATGTGCAGTCCCAAAACCGTGTTTGAGGTGCATTTTTAACACTGAATTGTGCTTAGTGTGTAATTGTCCATTGGTGGACTGACAAACTGGCATGGAGTCTGGACCACCATAACCCTGCACTGGAGCAGCAGTGGTTGATAATGAATAGATGGTTTGATGAATGTTTACCATCACACAAGAAATAAAGCCTATACTTCTACATTGATATTATAATTCTGCTATATGCTGTTATTTTTAGCACTGTATACTTTGAATGAAATCACTTTATTCCTATAGGATTTTTTTTCTGTTGTGAGATATTTACAGTGTCAACTAGCCTGTATTTTTATTGATTTCATTGAGCACAAAAATGTTTCATACACCTCTTTTAAATTGCAATTGATAAAAATGGTCTTGTGAGAATAGCAGAGGAAAGCAATATTTTGCATGGAGAAATTTATATTTAAAGATCTGCATTTGAATTGTTCTTTTGTCAAGCCTTTTTTTTTTATAGCCACGTACATTTCTCCCTGTCCCATTTGTCTGTTCAGGTGTACTTGGTAGATTATGGTCTGGCATACAGGTACTGCCCCGAAGGTGTTCCAAAAGCATACAAAGAGGATCCTAAAAGATGCCATGATGGGACCATTGAGTTCACCAGTATTGATGCTCATAAAGGAGCATGTAAGTCAGCTGTGCCTTTTTATGTTTTATTGTTTTGAGAATTATTATTTAAAAGGTACAGGAGGTTCTGTGCATAGTAAAATATTAAGAGTTCTTGTAAATATCATTGTTCACACATAATACACAGTTGCACATATGTTTCTGGGTCACTTGGACTTAGACCAACTAACATAGACCTACCCCCCCCCCCAACCTTGCTTTAGCCCCATCCAGAAGGGGAGATCTGGAGATCCTGGGCTACTGCATGCTCCAGTGGCTCTGTGGCCGCTTGCCCTGGGAGGATAATCTCCAGGACCCCAACTATGTCCGTGACTCCAAAATCAGGTACGATTATCACATTAAGGTCTTTGAATCGTGTTTACTAAATGGGAGAGATTCTGTTGCTGTACTTCTGTTGCAATTGTTTAGATGTCATGCAAGTTTGGACAAAATGTCATAATACATGTCAAAACAACAATGTGTGTGCGTGTGTGTGTGTATATATATATATATATATATATATATATATATATTAGTCTACTAAGCTAATCATGTATTCTGTAGAATCTGCACTTCAGTAGGAGATTCTGCAGTCAAAAGCAGACATCCAGTTGGTGATGAACAGTATTGGGGTTAGGGTTAGGCTAACAACAGGGCTGTTGCAGAAGTGTGCCTTCTTGGACTAGAACTGTAGACCGTTTTTTTCTATTTTCCATGCAACATGACATCAGCTTACTGTTTGAACATCTCTTCCACATTTTTAAAAATCACCCTCCTCCCTCCAAACTTTCAGGTATAGCCAGTTCTTCTACAGCACCATAGTTGTGTTCCTAAATGTCCTAGTGCTATGCAAAATCATGTAACAAAATAAAGGGGCTTATGGGAAAAATAGCGTTAACCACTCATGAATGAAAACACATTCCTAACAAAACAATGCCAAAAATAATAAAATACTTGCACAGTTAAAGAACATGTTAAATTCATAATGTAATCATATAAATTTAACAGATTTTGTAGCACCTTGTTTTTCCTGTAAACAACCTTTTCAGAGTTTAATGAAATTTACTATGAAAAACCTAACAATGTGAGAAGCACCTGTGCATCAAATTTCAAGCATGTGGCTTGAGAAACAAAACCGTGCACATGGAACAGACGGACAAGCAAGCAAACAAACGGAGATTCAGCTTTAAAGATATAGAATGGTCAGGAGACCTGACTATTTTTCTCCCTGCGTGTTGGATTATAATGAACACGGAAATGGAAATACCAGCACTGTTTGATGTTTAACATTTTAGGGTTTGACTTCTTAGATTCTCATTTCTTTCAGGTGCAGAGAAAATATCAAAGAGTTCATGTCAAAGTGTTTCTCCTCAGACAATAAACCAGGTGAGGCTAATGTAATATGATGTAATATTATGTATGTAAAGCACAATGTGTGCTGCCTTTAATATTTTGGTCAAGGATCTTTATCTATACCCCAGGGTTCAGGGTTTCTCTTGTGTGACATCGTGCAACACAGCAACAAACCTCCAATGAGCAACCCTTGACATAATTTAAATCTCCTTACACATTTTTGCGTCTTGACTTTGATATTTCATTGGTTCAGCTCTTCCTACACTGTGAAAGAATACATCTGTTGTTGAGTGTCATAAATAAATTTCTTAGCCTCTAGTAAAAAAAAAAATGTATAACTACAATTTGTACTTTGGGTACACTAGATAATCTATACTGAAGTTATGGTGTGTAAACAATATTCCTTTATTCTTTTGTTCCGAGTCTTGTTTGGCATTCAACTTAATATCTGCTTTTTCAACATTTTCATTGTCAAGAACTAAATAGGTCTGGACTGGGGGGCATAAGGGGGGCACACACACAGGCACATCCGGGGACCGTTTAGTGGCCTGTAGCGTGTGTTTGCTCAGTGAGAGGAACATACGCGAGTGTGAGGAAAAAAAACAGACACAGAACAGGAGTCCAATTGATATCAAAGCACCACTCAGGTTTGGTGGCACACCTTGTCAGCTTTGTTGGTGATTGGGAAACATTTGTGTCACTGATTTGTTTAATGTTTTGCATTAAAGGTCAAATTAATATATCAACATATGTTTCCATCATAGGCATATTTTGTGTGCGAGAGTTTAGGTGGAGCTGATCAAGCACAGCTAGATGGCCATACAATATTACAGAGTAATTGACAAAGTAAAACTGCCCCTTTGTATTTTAACTAATGTTGACGAATAATTAATTGTGTTCATTTCAATGGGATGTGCCGATATTTCAGCATAAATCTGTAAATTTTGACTCAGGAACACATAAAAACTAATGGTAATTATGTTTTAGCATTATAAGAATTCACCTTATGAAGGATTTTTCAGAGAGCCATTATCTTTGCAAGGTGGGGGAAGACTATGTGTATATTTATCAAATATAGTTACTGAATGGACACAAAAGGTTGTTGAAAACACCTGTGCCACTGAAACACCCCACTGTGTTTGCGTGTTTTCTATCCGAGTGGCACTTGAACTTGAGTGCACACAGTACAAAGCCTTTGGGTAATTAACACAAACCTGTTGATTGAAGGATAATGACTGAGAATTCATTAACTCTGCTAATTTTTCACAAAACTTTTCACTTAAACCATTTTTTCAGTTTGCCAGAGTTTTACATGTGTTCATTTATGAAATGAGGGAGCAGAAAATTAATTTGTGCGCAGTTTTCTAGTCTGAGAACAACAACGACTGTTTTATAATACTGATGGTGTTGTAGGATACAGCCATCTAATTGTTTGTTTCTTTATTAGGTTTTAGTGTATTTGTTTTTCATTAAACCGCAGTACTTTCCTGAGGTAGGAGTCTCTTAGTTGAAAGTAGTGGTTTTGAAAGGCTACCATTGTTGTTAATGGTATAATGGTGTAGATAGTGCTCTGCAGTGAGAATATTTGTAACAAGTTGGTTTCTTGTTGAGTTTGTGAGTTTCAGGGTGAAACAGTTGTCTGCATAATTTGGAGACATGCATTTAGATTATTGAATAACAACAACCTTGTTTGTGCATATTGAGCAGCCTTAATATGGGAGAAACTGAATTATCATTTATTGTTTACTTTAGGCACAAAGTATTTTATACCAATATTTTATTTTACACCATGAAACGTTTTATCACTTTATCACTTAACAACCCTCAAAAGTTTGTACTTTTGAGTCATTATTTCCTATTTCAAATAAGAGGTTTGAGAAAGGCTAGACTAGTCATGAAGACATGCACCTGTTTATCAACAGTGTTTGATTTTTTTTGCGCCATTGAAATGATGCTCCATTACACCACCATTACTAGTATGGACTATTGACATTCTGCTGGACCAGTCCATACATGCATGGAACAGACATGTATCCTGTATTCACTGTCCATTGCTTAACAATAAATTTCCACCAGATGAAATGGTGAAGTTCATGGAAGAGGTCAAGTCACTCAGCTACACAGACAAGCCCAATTACCAGAAGTTCCGCACAATCCTACAAACGGGGCTGAAGTCCATCGGGGCGTCTGACAACGACAAACTGGACTTCTCCGTGACGAACTGGCCGGACAAAACCTCTGTGAAGGTAAGGTCTCCCAATGAATTTAATAGTTTGCTTATGCTTTTTGTTGCCGTTTGCAGTGTTATAGCCGTTTAACCTACAGTGCAGGACTGTGGCAGATGATGTGAATTAAACAGGTAATCCCTGGTGTGCACAGTCCTGGTGTACATAATTTTCCTATAATACAATGAAACTTTTAATACCGCCTCCTAGTTTGTGCAGTCGGTGCTCCACTATAACGCAGCACCAGAAATCCATCTGCAACAAATCAACAAGTTCAGAGTTCACACCGGTAGCTTGTTCCTGTATCTTACTGGCTTACGACGTAATGCTGTTCAGTACGGCAGCCTGTGAGGGACATCATTTGCTAATATCCTTACAGTTTCACGTCTCGTTGTTTCTTTGTGTCTGTGGAGTATCGCCACAAAAAAACCCAATAATTTATGATAAAGTGGCACGATTGCCTGTGTGTGCCTTGCCGCTTCATTCCCTATGTGTGTGCTGCATGGTGCGGTGCTGTGCCTTTTGCAAGTGTTTTACAGTATTTTACTAATATTTGAGAATAAACTGCGCAAAACGGGGTTTACCGGTATATATTTTTCAGTTTAAACCTTCTACTAGCACAATGTTCTGTGGTTTTCAGACATGCTGCTCACTATCAGTTTTATGTGTTGTGCTTTTGAAGTGGGTGTGTCGTGGATATTTTTAATTGGCAGAGTACATTTTTGTGCGTCATAATCCAAAACTATCTATTAAAAATCAGTCTTAATGGTAAGGATGTAGCAGGGATATTTTTTCTTGGACCTCTAGTTCAGTGGTGATATACAGCACACACTGGCTTGACTTTCATGTACACAGTGAAAAATGCAGCATTTTTCCTGAAAAGAATGTAAATATAAACCATATATTTACAAAAATAAATTACAGAAGTGTGTGTGTGTGTGTGTGTGTTTATATATATATATATATATATATATATATATATATATATATATCTCCAGAACATTATTCATTTTGGATCATTAAATATGACATTAAAATTTTCATGATGATTTATTATGACTAATTTGTTATCACATTGAATAAAGTTTGTTGTTAGTGTGTTATTAAATTCTGCATTAGGCTCACAATCAGTTAAATTTTACAATTGTTGAGTTTAAGCTTTTTGTGGGACTGGGAATTGGGTGGAGAATGTTATTTAACTGAGAAATGTTCCATGTTGATGTGGATTCTTGCATTCTGCTCATGTACCTGCATTGCATGCAAAAAGTGGTTTTGTTTAGGTTGCAGAGGGAATTGCACATTTTGAGTACTAACTGCAGGTTATTATGAAGCTATAAAAATTTTGGATTTGTTTTCCTCTGTTTAGGTGTTGGGTTGTGTAATGAAAACAAATGACATTGTGTTTGCCAGGTGTAAGGATAAGACCTCTCTGTGGTGTTATATATTTTGAATTGAATGCAGGTAAAGAGGCATTGTGAACTATTAGGGAAGAAAGCAGTTTAACAAGCTAGTTTTATCCTCTTCTACAACAATGTAACTTATAGAAGACAACCAAGAGAAAGATGGTGGAGGCAGAGTCAACTGATGAAATGGATGCCGGGCCTGTAAAGAAAAGAGGGGTCCCCAAAAAGAAAGGTGAGGTGAACTGGGGGTTCCACATATAGTGTTTGCCTGCCTTATTTAGTTCAGTGCCTAAGGATTTTATTATATTTTTCAATTGTTTTTTTTCCATCCTAGAAGTGAATGGAATAGAGAAGAAAACTCCCAAAATGGAGCTGAGGGAAACAGGCACCCAGACATCCCCAGCGCCTGTGGCGGTAAAGAGGGTGAGGGGCCGACCCAGGAAGAATGCGTCAAACCAGCCGTGAACATTGAGCTTTGCTTTTGCAGATTACAGGGCTCACTGTTCTACAGTAATTCCTTTTTTAAATCCTGTACATCTTGCTCTTTCAAATATTGGGAGTAGTAAATTCCTTTTAGATATTTTTTCCTCATTTAAAGCTGTTTCAGACAACTCAAACCTGCAATTTAATTTTTTTCTCCCTTTTCTTTTGTGTCATTTATTCCGTGCAGTATCTCCCTCTCTCCTTTCCATTGTTCAGTATGGCAGCAGTTACTTTGGTTTATATTTTCTGTTATACGGTAAAGGTTAGTCTGTATACCCAGTGTTGTCTGTCAGCAGACAGCCGGGGTAACAGCACTGCTCAACTCCAGTGTTCTAGGTATTTTGAATAGGTCAAAGGTACTAAAGCGTTTTTCGTCGTTGCAGTGCACTAAGACAACGCTTTTTTCCTCCATAACATCTTTTTCGCTCAGCCTGGAAAATATTACTTTGATTGAATAATAGTTGTGTTAGTTGTATTAAATTTGTATATTATTTCATGATTTCTTTTGAATAAAAACACATTTTGCAAAAACTATATTAAAGTTCATCATGTAAAATAAATCAATTCTACATGTGTTGATCATGGGGATGAGAGTAAGTGGTTTAAGACAAAGTTTGCCTGATCTGATGTGCTCTTTACCTCTGTACCTTGTTCTGTAGCTGTGGCAGGTGGTGGGAAATGCACAGTACAGGTTGCTTCTGATCATGTGTTTGTTGTCTTTTGTGCTGCAGCTTGATCTTCACTGGTCAAGCAGGGTCTTGGAACATAACTACAGGAGTAGATGATAGAAAAGCTATTTTAGGCTTCTTCCTTCTGAACTCATACACTAATCCAGTCACTTAAGGGCCCTATACTAGCCTTTGACCTTCACCATCTCTCTCACCCGACATCACTTTTAGAGTTATATTTTTTCATACAGCAGATGCTTTACTGCAAAGCGACACACAAGATTCCACAACAGAGCTTTAGATAAACGCACCTCAACATGGCAACTGAAATTCGTTTGGTCTAGTTTTGCCATTTTCTGCACTTTACTCGAGTAGCTGCCTATAGGATTGAGTGTCACACAGGAGATAGAGTGCCGATTATGATAGATGGTGTGATGCAAATTGAAGTTTTCAGGAGATCAAAAGAGAAGTGGGTCTGAAAAAGCTGTTTTAGGACTCTTAACTGCAGGAAGGGTTTCAGCAGTCCAGAGGGAGAGATGGTGCTCATTACACCACAGTAAAGCCAAAACCGAGAAGCTACGGACTTCTGATTTTGGGCACCTTGTGAATGGGACCAGCAGGCACCCAGAGGTGGAGAGGTACAGCACTCTTGCTGGGGTGATCAATGCTGTAGGTATTGTAGTGCTAAGTTTTTGCCCATATTCAGTCTCGAACCCTGGAAGCCAATGGAAAAAGATGCGGAGGGGCCATGTAGTCCCCAATGTAAAAAAAATGCAACTATGCATTTTTATATTTCTTGAGTTCAGTTCTCTTGAGTAGTTCTTTTGAGTTGTGGAATGGCTGCGTTTTCTTTAGTAATCAAGACCTTACCTGTAATAGTACAGATGAGCTTATTGCTTAAACTTTTTAGCTTCATGAAACAGCTGTAAGAATCAGTTTCCTGTACAAAGTGTCGTGCCCCTTAATATTGGGAAAATAAACTTTTGTGGGTGGAGTCACCACTGATGTAAACACACAACCATTTAATGTGTGGATCAATGGTTTGCTCCTGCTAAGCATTACAGCAGTGGGTTTGGCTGATGCCTCACAGCTCCAAGTCCAGCTCAGGCTGTGTGGAGTTTGCACCCCTCAGACATACACAGTAGAAGACGCTCAACTTCTGTTCCTCCTCACCTCAGAAACCAAACCGGTGGTCACCTAGAGTGCGAATCGACTTGATGGCAGTTCCACGTGCTCATTGTCAAGCAATGCAGGCCTTAGTTTTCTCCAGCGCCTAAGCTTTGTGGGAAATCTCCCTCCCTGTCTAATGGAACAAGCAGTTATTCTTTTCTAAATATCAAATAGACTGAATTGGTATCATTGAAGAATATTTTGTTGCGAATGGATAATGTTATGAACTGCCCTAGTGAGGAAAAATAAGTCCTTTTACTGAAGGATTTGTACGGGAGGCACACCGGTCTACCAGTATTACTTCAGATCTTTCAATGATCGATGTAACATGAACGATCACAGGTAAATACCGCGCAGTTTGAATTCCGTACAATTTATAGGAAAAAGCCATAAATAGATGTCAAGAAGACAGGGTAGTGAAACCCAAGGACAACTGAGATTATAACACCTTAGCGTTCCTCGTGGTGGTGGAACCCACTGATGCCAGGGCGTACATTCTCACTGTGGCAGGCACTTTTTAGTAAAATCAAATCCATTAATGCAATTAACATTGACATTAGTAATGGAACAACAAACAGTACCATTCCCCGTTTAATGGAGCAGCAGTCAGCCCTGGAGAGCAGATTGTAATTGAAAGTAATTGTTCTCTCTGGAGGGCTCAAATCCTTGAAGGTTTGGAGGCTGAACCAATGTCAGTACTGAGGCAGCTTTGGATGGAAATGGCTTTCAATTTACATCCAATCTTTTAGGGGCCTTTCACAGACCTAATTATTCCTGATATATTCACACTTCTGTCAAATCACTTCTGCTCAAAAAGGCCTAATGTGTACCCTTCAGCTGGTGCCTTTTTCTGGATTATTTGGTCGGTTATTTAGTCATAATGGTGGATTGGAAGTCACCTCACAGCGTGCGTGTGTGTGTGTGTGTGTGTGTGTGTGTGTGTGTGTGGAGAGAGAGAGAGAGAGAGAGACAAACAGTAGTTCCTCAGTATCCAAATCTAACTTGTCCCTGAAAACACTTTGGATGCCGGGTTTTTCGGATACTGAGTGCCCATTTCCCATTATTTTAAATGGGTTGAAATAAATAAATAATGCGCTCCCAGCCCATCCGGAAACACCTATATAGCTATCAACCCATGACTTTAGCCTGATAAATACTGTAAACACCAGTTACCTCATTAGAAAACACTTAATGTCGTCACGAATTTGCATGTTCATACCGTTGTGTGCAGTGTGTGCAGTACAGGATATTTCACATTAGTCACTGCAGTACACGCGGGAGGTGAGAGGGCACGTGGCAGGGTTCACAGCTATAGTTCAGTGTTATGAGTTGTTGAATAAAGAAAATTAAGAAGTGTGTCAAAGAAACGCACTATGTCCACCTCTTTGACACAACTGGCATTTAAATAAATTGGTTTATTTAACAAAGGAAGTGCCCAAAAAATGTGGTGGCGCAGTACAAATGGGTAAAAGTTAAACAGGTGGAAACAGTTAAGGACACCTGTGCACGTGCACGACTGGCTTTGGATAAATGCGTAACAAAGCACAATAGAGTTTAGTACAATACATACAATATCATTTTATTACGTTACACTGTATGGTACTAGTACATTTTTTAAAATTTATTCAGATTTTTGGTTGCAGTTAATTTTGTTATCATGGATAAGTTTCAGATAAAAGTACGTTATAGCAAAGGTTTCCATTTGGACACTAATACAGAGGTATTAATTTTCCATAGCTGTTTCAGCAAAAATTCAGATATAGACACTTTGCATACCAATTGATTTCTATATACTGGAGAGAATGTGGAAGGTGAAAACCAAGGTAGTCCCACTGGTGACAGGAACACTTGGTGCTGTGACCCCTAAGCTGATGGAGTGGTTTCAGCAGATCCCAGGAATTACAACATCAGTCTCAGTCCAGAAGATCGCAGTCCTAGCAACAGCAAAAAAACTTCATGGTACCCTCAAACTCCCAGGCCTTTTCTTCTGAGCTTAAGCATTAACATGCTATTTCTACCACACATTCTCTGGTGGTTTTGACATGAGAGAAGCTATCAAATACTTTCACTGCCTTGGAGTCTTAGCTCCCCCTAATAGACTGCCGTATTTCTGGTGGAAAGGACTGTTTTTGCACCATTCAGCTATGACATGTCTGCTGATACATTTGTGTGTAAATACTGGAGGAGTGGGGGGGACAAGGTGCGACCACTTATATGCATTATGTTGGCATTCTTCCCTTCTGCCCTGCTGTTTCTAATCTGCTGCTGCAGCTGTGAACAAAACTGGACAGGCATTTATTGTCACAGTAGGGGGTTGGGGTGCTTCACAAGGAGCCCGTTTCATACAAACACTACCTGCAATTTTCCAGGCAGGCCTAATGCCGGATAAGATGCAGATCTGTGTCTCCTCTCTGCTGGGGATGGCGAGGCATGGTTGAAGTGAGGAAGCGGAATGATGCACCCAGCTAGATCCTCTTTGTGGCCACCACGAACACTCAAAACCTTGAAACCTTCTACCGTTAGGGCAGCGCTGAAGGGTGCCGTACAACATTGTTTGTGACGGTGCCCAGATATCCGTAATAAAACCACAGAAGGTACAGACATATGAGAAGGTGCCAGATGAGGGTTGATGTTCAAATAGACTGTGAGAATGTTGACAAAGATGACCTACTGTTAGTAGCTGTGTAAACTTGGTACATTTTCTGTAAATATTTGTATTCTGATAACTAATATATTGCATAATTAATGAATACACCGCAAGGGAAGGAAGTTTGGTTTTGGAGTAAACAAACCACAACTGCCAACTAAGAAGGTGGGTCAGATTGGGTTATAACAGTATCTGTCACTATAGAAGAGGTCTGACTGTTAGCACTTTGAAACATGAGATCTGAAAGCAGCGCGAAGGAACTACCAGAGTTCCAAATAGTTGGTGCCCAATGTGCAGGTTCATTGGTTAGAAAAACTGCAAAATGGTTTAGTTTGTCAAAGGGAGCAGCCTCAAAATGAACGGCAGCATGTGGCAAACATGGGCAAACTTCATTGGCGAAGAGGAACAGTGGCTGTGGGCTCATCAGCGTGGGCAGATGGACACGGAATAGAATACCGTTCCTGGTATTTCGTGCTGAAAACAAAAGGCAGTTTGGGTGATAACACGGAGGCAGTAATGGAGCCTCCATTCAACCATTTGTGGTGTGGTAATACTGGGCAACCTGCTGTGCCCGCCCACCCAACAGGGAGAGCAGGACCTGTAGGACCTGACAAGTCCTCGACGTCAGTGGGATATCACACCGTTCCTCCAGAAGAGTAGCCTCCCATTTTTTTCCCAGATACAGAAATCTGTGCTCCATGTTGTCACCCACACTGCATGTGTTTTTCAGCATTAAATGCCACCGGGAAACAGGAGCGTGTCTGTCGTATTAGCCAGTATCCATAATATGAATTTATTTTAGCAGGTTTTTCAAATTGCTTGCTTTCTGATGTCTGCACTGTTACTTTAGCAGCTGAGTGAGCTACATGAGTTGCGATACAGACTATTTTTTTCTTGCAGAGGAGAACTCTTCACTAGTCATTCACAGGGGAATCCCAGGTGGAGACCACAAGAACATCATTACTGAATTAATAAAGCAAAAAGAGATAATGCTGTCCTTACAACTTTCAGATACATTGTACAACAGACTAATCCTCCATTGAGCTTAATAGTATTTAAACATATGTTAATTCTTTTTTTAATTATACCGACACACCCAGGTAGTAGTAGTAGTAGTAATAATAACAATAATAATAATAATAGCAACAGCAAAAACAACAACAATAATAATAATATCTGGTACCTTGGTTTTATTGTCATTTGGTGGAGAAAAATTATATAGGTTATATAGGTTTTCTCAAATTAGACAAGTGCTCACTTTCAATATTTTTCAATACACTTTGAGTATGTATCGGTCTATTAATTTTGGGTAATAAATATTAATATTATTTGGTAATATTGGGCTAAAACCACGCCCAGAAAATGATTATGTGTGTTAAAATTACAAAAGAAATCACCATGAAAATGGCATCCCTGCAACACAGGGGTGCAACAGATCAAATTAGCTTTTAAACCGGAATAATAATATAAACCTCCAGTTAGCCTGTCTAAGTAAAATTATTAATTATTGTCATTTCACTGCAAGTTTTATTAGGCTTTCATGGCCGATAAGGTACAAGTGATGCCCTGTTCAATTTTACTGGCGTGAACATGCATGCTGTGCCGTATTTTGCAGACTAACACAGTGTTCGGTGTTTTGAAGTCTCTTTTATGTTATGTTTTTTTTAAGTTTAACTTTGGCGATTTTGCATATTTCAGCAGTGTAATTTTTTCCATTGTTAAGTACAACACCCCTCTTATTCTGAGGCTGTGGAATTAAGAAGCACTGTGCGTATTACGTGAGGTGTTGTGATGAAATTCAATGCATTCGGTTTCAAATTCATATTTTTACTAAGAGTCAATAAAGCTGTTAGCAGTTCCTTCACTGCCACATTTTAGATGACTTATCTGGAAAGTTCCGCTCCGCACCTGCAGCATACATCTCTGTATCTATAAAGCTTCTTTAGCCAGCAGCTTTTATATGAGAACATCTATTTGCTGACCTCAACATATACTTTATTTTGTTTTCTTTTTTTATCTCCTACCAGTACTATACAGCACCCCGGTAAAAATATTAGACTTTTGATTTTCCAGGCTTTCACCACATCCAGACATCTCCTCCTCCCATAAAATTGAGGATGGACTGTATTAAAATAGACTGTAAAAACCACTCCATCATACCATAAAAATGAGCAAAGGATTTTAGTGTAAAGGGGGATCCCTGACATTTCTGGTAAGAATATGTGAATAAACCTCAGTTTTGGGCCCCTGAGCCCTGCTGTCAAGCCCTCCCTGGACTTAAGGGTCATAAAGTCATTTTTCTTAACTCTTTATAACGTGGAATTTACTGTACCGGTTGTTTTAGCGGCATAAACTCAGCCAGACACATATATGTAAAAAGAAAATGCTGAGCTGAGTTCAGTGTGCTTGCAATAGATTCCAAGACAATTCCAATAAGATGATTTTTTTGCCTATATTTAGGAAAGGACCTACTTCCTCAGAAAGGTGCCTCCTTTGTCATGGTTTTCAGTCCCATTTCTTTAAATTAGCTTTTTCACTGGTGTAATGATCCTATTTTTCCTATTCTCACTTTTTTTTCTGTCTCACATGTTTGAATGTCCCCTTGATCACGATTACTGTTCGCACCAGTCGTCTCCTCTCCTTGGCGTTTTTGCTACAGCAGCCTTGGAACCACCAGAGTCACCTGGTCAACCTATGGTTTGGACCTGCACGCCACCGCCATCCTGGTCAGCTGCCTGATATTTGGACTTGCCTGCTTTATGACCCACCACAGATCAGCTGCTTGAAAGACAACACATTATTTTCATCTTCATACACTCTGCTTCTATGCTGCCATGATCTGCTGGTCATTTTGGGTAGCTGGCCCAATGCACAGGAGGGACAGGTACCTACCGGTAACTTTCTTCAAGAAGAATAAACATTAAACACAAAAAAATCATCATAGTTTATGATTTTCTTCTATTGTGCACATGTAGCCTTATATATATGTTGACTCATTCAAACTTGCAGCCTTATACTTTTAAGCAGCTGAACCAGATGTGCTTGAAGGTTCATATTCCCCACTAAGGCCCTTGTACATTTAGCCGTAAATCCCTGAAAAGTGTTTTAAATTATACCTTTATACTTAGAAATCCATCAGAAAACATGACGCCCTCAAACTCATTTTTTCTTAGCCATTTTTACAAAAAAAAGTTTCTAATATTAAAAACAATTTAGCTTCAAGTCACAAAAGATTTTTTAATGTTTTTTTTATTTTAATTTAGTTCAGATTTAACCCAGATAAAATCATGTTCAAATCCCCAGCCTCTGCGTGATGGATGGTTCTTTTTTCCGTTGACTGGCATGGAAGCATTCATCCTGGGAGTTTTTAACTTTTCATAGAATCCTGCGTTTGAAATGACATGGGCTCTCAGCTCTGGATACCCAGGGCCTCCTAGGAACATTTATTTGTGAAGCAGTGGTGTTGTGTGGGTGTTCTCCTGGAGCCAGCCTGCAGACTGCCCTGGAGGGAGCCATCTCAGTGGGGTCCGGATATCCCCACCACCCCCTGCCTGTCTGATGAGATGCTTTTCTCTCACAGCCTGTAACACCTGTCACAAGAGAGTTTATGTGACAAGCCACCTCCACTTCTTTTACTTTTTTTAAATATGTGGAGCGGGCTGAAAGGTGCCTCGACCAACATTTTCGCATTATCCGGGTAACCTTGTCGTAAAGCAGCCCACGCCATTCTCCTCCACCTAGCAATCGAGGACAAAGTTCTAAGCTTGATCCTCATTTTTATGAAATAATAGGCGGCCATTTGGAGAAGGTACAAATGGACCTGGTGAAGCAAGGTGAATATCAGAGGTGATGAGGTGAAAAGTGTACGTCAGGTACCTGCAATAACATGGATTACGACGCAAATCGGGCGTCTACAAAGGATAATGTCCTGCTGTGCTTATTTAAACAATACTGGGAACATGGTTATACATTTTTGGGTATCTTACAAATCTACCGTAGTTTTTTTTAGATGTACAAAGACCTAGCTCCAGCCAAAACTCTAAGATTTTAGAAGATTGGTTTTTTACTCAAAAAACTCATGTCAAATATATGACAGAGTGAGCCAGGGGCTCTGATTTTTTTGTGCCTTCTCCACTCTCTTGAAAAAAGATCCTTACCTGCCGCCACATCAGAGAAACTTTGTCCTGAGAGTTAAACTGTTACGCCAGTTCTCTTTTTCCTCAAGAGAAAATACATATTAAACGTTTCTCAGAAAAAGTGCATCAGCCAACATCTTGTAATTTGAACACTGTGTGTTATACATTGCACAGCTCGATGAAAAGGTATTAGGCCGTCTCAAAGGTGGAAGGTCATTATAAACACGGGGCAGCAGGGTGACACATCTCAGACGGCTACCGTCGATCCCGTCTGATGTCGCGTGTCCATTGAGATCAGCCGGATCACCCACGCCCAGCGGTCCGTGGGAGAACGTGAGCATGCAAACAGACACACACAGAGCGACACACTTGCTGGAGGATCTTCTGCAGCTGCTACATCCTCGCATCGCTCCGGTAAGGAGACGGGAACCGCAGCATCAATTGCTGCTGAACTGTGCTCTGACCTCTGGAGAAGATAGAATAGTCTGTTCTTCTGACCCAAAATGAAAACAATCACACCACCATTGGGTATTACCAGAGCCATCCTGGACCTGTCTGCATGACCGGTGCAGATGTGAGAGTTACTCACTGAAGCTCAGTAGATTTGTGGGCCTCAATTAAAGAACGTTACAGGGACGGCCCCAGAGTTCAAGATCCAGCATATAAATTACCAAAGCACTCTACTCCAGGACAGCCTCCCAGCAACTCTCCAGAGCCCTTCATTAAGCTTTGTTGTGTGTCTGCCTCCTTGCAAAGTGGGCTGGAAGGTATTTCAGGCCAGCCTTTTCAGATGGAAATGGTGGCTCTTAGCAGCCGGTACATGGAAATCCCAAAGCCATTTAGCTTCTAAAAAGCCCATTCAGCACTTGCTGTTTAAAACCCCGGTAAAATGTTCTATGCTTTAACAGGATATGTGACTGCTCCGCTGTCTTTGGACGCTGTGTTTTATCCCCCCTCCTTCATCCAGGGTATGGAGGCATTCAGGAAAAAAAAAAAAAACATTCCCAGCACCTGTTTGAATGAAAGCCGCCCTGAGACAGATGTGGAATTATTTTATGGTAGTGTCTCATTCCAGGACAAGGTAACATAGGATCAAATGGAATGCCCTGATCTGACATGATCCACTGCGCCCCCCCCCCCACCAGAAAACAGAATCAATTTTGAAAAACTGGGCTGTAAAATTACTTAAAACATTATTTCTTAGGGGGGAAAAGGGCACTGTGTTTCAAGCCCATCCCAAATTCACCCCCAAATCACCCTAAATCATAAGGTCAACTGCAGTATATTAAATTAGAATAAAAATAAACAAGTTTTTTTTTCTGGTTTGTCCCTGGAAATATCCTTCTTGAGATTTCCTTTATCAGTGGAGCGCCGTTCATGAAAATTGTGCAAACACGGAGGGTCTGCTGTATATGAAATAAAAGAATGTTGCCAGCCAGGGCACGATATCTTAGACCAGATGAATGACAGTCCAGACCCTTTAATGATAATAACTGTGAACCTAAGATAGCAGGAGACAAAATGACGTGGGGTGAGTGTAACAGGATGTTGGCAACAAGACAAATAAAATTAAATTACACAAGGTTTTATCTGTGAGATGGTCTGCAGTCCCACCCAGGGTTTACTAGCTAAGCGATTAGAGGATTGGCTCTGGACTGCAGTGACCCTGTCCAGGATAAGCGGTTAATGATAATGGATTGATGGATATTTTATATACGTAAATTTATATCACATATCTTGCAGTGCACCTAGACGCTTCATCAGTGATGTAGCCTCGGCTCACCGAGTGTTGGGGGCCTTTCAGCATCAGACACCCTCAGGGGTACTACCAGGCTTGAAGAAACCCTAACCTGCATCTAGGCAGAACTACCTTGAACCCATAGCACAGCTCTCCTGATGCACAGCAATCTAGATGCCCTGTCTATAGCCTCAGTAACAACTTTCACAGTCTTACTCCTTTAGTTGCCAGTCATATCCAACATAGTAAAGGTCCTACACAGAGACTTATCTGCAAAGCCCCTGTAGCTACATCGAAGGGCTCACACCTCGCCCTCCAACGTCTAGACCAGGACTGGTGCACCTCATCAGCTTCATTTTAATAGATTCTTCAACCCATTCTTCCCAAGGCACTGTAAACTCCAAGAAGATGACTTGCTTATAAGCCTCAAGAACATTTACTTCAGGCCCAGTCAGTGAGTAGAAATTTCACGCTGTGAATAGTCTTGCTACGTCCAATAGTACTAGGCTTTGTGTGCACCATCTAACCAGTTTTGACCTCCATTCTTCCTGAATGAATTGATATTTCTTTATTGCTTCCTTACTTTATGATAGATGTTCCAAATGCTTTAAAAGGCACAATCATTAGACCAATGGTGAAAAAAACCAGACGTACAGTAGACCATGAAAGTTCTATGAACTAGAGTTACTTCTAACCTCGCACTTCTGTTCAGAGTCTTGATTGTAGCCTCACAAATGGAGTATTATCTTAATTTCTTGAAAAATTTCCTTTGGGCATTTCTTCTGGTCATAGTGCTGAAACAGCTTCAAGCGGTGACAATGATGTTATTATGAGAATGCCTCAGTTATCTTGCTGAATTTGAGTGCATCATTTGATATTGTTGACTAACGTCTTCCTCAGACTTCAATTCCTGGTTGGATTAATGGTCACGCTTCTTAAGTGGTTCCATTCGCACTTATCAAGTTGCCAACGTTTTATGCTAAAATCCCATGATTGAGTCTTTTGATTTTTTTCGGGCCAAATACAGTTTGTCTCAGGATTGTTTGTCGGGTCTATTAATGTTCTCACTCTGTATGATACCCCTTGATTTTGTTGCTTTTCGGTATAAGATTAGCTTTTGTTTCTACACTGACAGCACTCAGCTATATGTTTATATGAAGTCTAATGATCCCTCACTTGTCTTGTGCCTAGCAAATGTCTGCATGGAGATACGACACTGGATGAGCAATAACTGTTTTGTCTCTTAATGCAGGTTAAACCTGAAGGACTTACAAACTAATCACATCTGTTCTTAATGCTTATGGATTCATTTTTGACTGTTTGGACTGTGTTACAAATGCGGTCATTTTATTCACCACAATTCTGTCTTTTGTTTCTTACGTTGCTGCTTAGATCTGGGCTCATTTTAAGTAATAATAATAATAATGGTGAGAGAATGGACTCTACCTGGAACAGCATGCTAGCGCAGTGAGTAGGAAGGGTGTGGGTTCGAATCTGGCTAAATTTATGTGGAGTTTGCATAATCTCCGTAAGTTTCCTCCCACAGTCCAACTGCATGTGTTTCAGTTTAACTGATCGCTCAGAATTGTCCACAGTGTATATGTGTGGCCACTCTGCAATGGACTGGTGTCCCATCCAGGGTGTAATTCACATCCCTGGGATTCTGGGAGAGGCTCTCCTATGACCACTGTGATCTTGACCAGGGAAGAGTGGTTAATGATAATGAACTGATAGATAACTAGATCTCAGATGATCCTCCAACGTTCCACTAGATCCAACTTGGACACATGGACAATATTACCTCATCTACAACAGCTCGAATGTGTGAAGGAACAAAGTGTGATCATTATAAAGGTATTTGCTTGTCCGTTTTCTTTTGATGGCTTCTAACTCTGATCCTGCACTTTGTGAGGTCCTTTCTCTAAGGACATGCGATGCTCACAGGCTTGCTTACAGCCATCTGCACTTTGCTTACCTGGTTACCCCCCCCTTGTGCTTTTCAATAGGCCAGGCTCACTTTTGGGAAACAGTTCACATATAAATTAGGTACAGACCCCTCAGTGGAAGCACCATGGGCTTAGCCAGTTTCAGCAGAAGATTGGTTGGTGTACTGTAACCTTTGCCAATACCACAGAGCAGAACCCAAGAGGACTCTTGACTTGGATGGTCGGGTAAACGGTTGAATGCTGGCTATGACCAGCCTATAGTCATCGGTGTCACGTCAAGTTTACATTAACTTGACATTCTTCACACATCTCCTTGTTGAGCTTCAGTTGTTGGGTGTCCCACCCCACCTTACTTAGGTAGACATGAGGAAGTGCAAGTTTTAAGGTTCGACCTCACTAATGTTGCATAATGAGTAACAGACAAGGTATATTTTGTTGAAAGAAAAAGCAAACTTTCAGACTGCACTTGAATCCGAATGTCTACAGGCAGTAGATTTCAGTTTAAAGCTGAACTAGTGTAGAATACATGCGAGGCCCAAGATCTGCGGCATGAGCTTAACCCCAAAACCCTGCTTCTCTCCGAATGATTGCCGTGACATGCCAGCACCTTTTTTCCCCATAGTCCCTTGTCACAGGAAGCCTGCAAAGTGACGTTTCCCAAGCGCATCAACGCCACGATCTTCTGGCCCCAGTAGGCTAATAAATTGGACCAACGGCTGCAACTGCAGCATAAATAAATCCCTTTGATAGTTATGGAGAAGGAGTTATGACCCTCTTGGGTACGCATGAGGGACAGGGGGCAACATGGCAGTGTCCCCAGGAACCCGGCACCCCGCCACTCTGATCTTCCCACCGATTCAGGGCACGCTCTTCTCATTACCGGCTACCCCCAGGGGCTTGTTTTTTCTGCAAGATTAATGAGTACCGTGAAAAATTTCCAGCACATCTCCATAATTAAGTCTTTGTTTATCAAAAAACAAGTTATATTAGGAGCAGGAAATTTGCAGTAATTATTCATAATCCTAACAATTCAAGTGTAGCTACCTCATTTGCCTGTGTAATTCTGCTTTTTAATTTCTCGAATACATTTGCATATTAATTTTGCCTGTTGGCTACAGCAGGCATCCAACAGTCCGCCCAACCCCCCTCCCCTGCCAACATTTGCTTGCATGATGTGTGTGTGTTATTTTTTTTTATTTTTATTTTTTTCCAAAATAGGACTCAGTTGGGTGGCATTTCCGCTTGGTGTAATGATAGATTATGTTTTTTTTTTTTTTTTTCCTCATCTGAAGAATAATGAAGTAACCCTTTCCGCTCCCTCAGAGGTGTGGTCTTGGCCCTCCGGACAGTCATCGTGGAGCGGGGGGTTAATTTCCTCTGGATCACCACATGGTGGCTTTACAAGTTTCAGGTTGCGGGACTGCTGCCCCCCAGCTTTTGGCACCCCTTATCCCCAAAATGCAAATGATATCGGCACCCATGGGGAAGTTGCTCCAGCTGTGTCGTTCGTGTTACCTCTGGCCAGAACAAATGTGTAGCAGGATGTCATTACAATGTGTATGGTTGGCTAATTCCATTATGCATTTACAGGTGTATCTGTCGGTGTAAAGGGCTCCTGTGAAATTTAAGGAAAATGAACATCTTGGACACTATAAGCTTTGTGACTAACTATTGTAACAGGGTGGATTTATTAATAATCCTTCAAAATGCTTTAAAAAAAATGATTGGCTACATTTGTTAATGCAAATATTCCTTAACAAATCTGGTAATGTTATACAATCAAAGTAAATCTTTAACAGTAGACAAAAATTCCCTGTTTTACAAGATTTACGGTTACTAAGAGATGTGCGATACTTATGACGTTGTATTTAGCCAAAATTTTTATATAGTTGACTTGTGATGTTAACTAAACCACAGTACACCTTACAACTGTTCACCCATCTGTATAGTAGAGGAGCGAACCACATGAAGTGAATCACCAACCCACCTGAAGCACGTTTTCAGACTGTGGGAAGAAACCAGAGCACCTGGAGGGAACCCACTGGATCGCAGGGAGAACTTGCAAACTGCACACAGACAGAGTTACTAAGGATAGAATTAAAATAAATAAAAATGCCTACCTGAGAGTCCCATATAGGAGCCCGATCCAGAGCTCCATCTGAGAGATCCGGGGAAGCAAAGCTGTGCTTCTAGATTGAGATTGTAATTTGGATGCCATAGGTCTGTGCTCCCTTTAGCTGCTCGGCGTCATTTACATCAAGCTGACATTCGGAGAATTTACTCTGCGCTCTGTGATTGTGTTCTTTCACCAGTTCTGCATTGCCGACCATGAAAATTGAATCTTTTCATCCCTGCCCAAATGTTAATGTAGTAAATGAGCTGGCATGGGTTCAAAACCATGAAGCCACAATTAAACCCAGTTGAACATTCAGGTTTTTTTTCCTCCACTCTGTTTTTTTTCTTTTTTAATTTTTATTTTAAATTACAAATAACACATACCATGTCACAGTACATGTTCTTTCTAAGGGAAGGACAGATGTAATGAAATATGAGCAGACCACCCTGCTTCTAGGAAAAAGCTGCGTGATACCAGATGCCTTAATTATTTTTAATAATTGTTTTATGTGTTGATAGATAGCCGAATTGATAACCTCTTTGTCCCCAGCTTTTCCAAGAACCCTACTCGTGGACCGTGAAAAATAAACCTTGTAGAATTGTTTCCGTAGTAATAGAACTGAATCACAAGTGTCTTAACTAGCCGCTCAGGTGTCCTTATGCTCACATAAGGAGGTAGATGTTTACAGAAGAGAATATGATAGATTTCACAATCCGGAATTCAATTACTTGCTTATTCTACATGAAATATGTAATTTGTCTGCTGTAAAGCAGCAGTCCGGACTGCCAATGCATTTGGCAGGTAGAGACAAATTTGAGAAATGGTGCATTTGGGAGATCATAATGACACATAATAATGTTTACCAGGTATCTTCATGCCTACAGCAACAATTCTCAAATCAAACTCTTCTGTTCCCCTCCCTTGTTTGCGGCATTAAGTTTCACACGTCGCGCTTGTCTTTGTGCACGAGTGGCTTTCGTAGGGCAGAGGATATTCCTCAGCGGTGTATCTTCTGACACAGCTATTTTTGTATTGCACAACACGGTTCTTTACAAGGCTATAAGACTGGCAGAGCGGCGCACATCTCACTGCCAGCAGTCATCAGCAAACATACTGACTGGACAATAAAGCAGTTTGCCGACTGCTGGAAGCGAGACGCCTTGACTGCTGCCGGCCCAGTTTTTGAAAGCTGATCTGAGCGATCCCGCTCATCTTGTTTTGTGGAGCGTTCCTCTCCAACACAGTCACTTTATGAAGGACTGAAATGTTACTTCTTCATTCGGGTTGTTTTTCTCCCTCACCTCATGGGGCTCTTCTTCCGTGTTTTAGTTAAGGAGAGCCAAAATAAGGCATTACAAGAATGAAACCAGATATACAAACGATAAAATAACACTAGTAATAAAGATGAGCAAAACAGTAAAATCCTTTCTCGTAAGTGTTGCTTCTTTAAGCAGGAAAGCAAGTATGAGAAAACTGTGGAGCACAAGTGGACTTTTACTGTGATGCTGTAACCGAATGCTAATGAAAGACTGCAGACAATTAAAAATTCGTCCAGCCATAAAACACAGAGGGTATTGTTTTGCTCAACTGTCTGGAAAAGTAGGCAATGGAGCATTATGGGTACTGGTTGGTGGCGGGAACCTTCCCCAAGTAACCACACAATGCCCCCCTGGACTATCAGATTCCTGTCAGAGCAGGTCATCCTCAAGGGGAGAGTTTGGTTTGTAAAATTAAGCATCGTATATCATGATACTAGCTGAGTTACCCGGTGCTGCCCAGGTCAAAAAAGTGAGGCAGTGGACAAATAAACGGTAATAATACATTATATAATCACCAAACTGTTTTACCATTAAAGTGGTTGTATTTAGTACGTAAGTATTGTCAGTGCTGCCAGACAGGCAAACACCACAGAGAGTGAGGTACAAGACAATGTTACATGACCACTCCATTAAATATGATAACCTCTCGCTTTTGCATTATATTATGTATTTGATTTTCTTGTATTGTTTGTCTATGCAGTTGCAACCTAAATCTGCGTTGTTTGATTAAATAAGAAAGAAAGAAAGAAAGAAAGAAAGAAAGAAAAAAAGAATGATGCTGGCCAGCACATGCTCTCATCTCAGTCAGTCAAGTCTGCTATCGTTCCATCTCCTCAGCAGGACCTGCTCTCCACCGATCAGGTTCGCTGCCATTTACATGTAGAAAACCGGGAGTGATTGTTCAAAGTAACTTTAGACACTATTGGCACCGACGGAAGATGCGCACTTTTCTGAAGGGGAGGATGAAATCTTGAAAACAGTAACTTTTTTACATACATATAACAACTGCGAAATGGGAGGTTGCCATGGCCTCGAAAACATAAACTTCATTTGTTGCATATTCAGTGTTTTTATCTAGTGTTTCTTTCAATCACACAAAAATCCCCGATCGTCACTAACTGAACTGATGCTGTGTTGCTTCTTAGTGTCACACATTCATCCATCCATCTATCCATCTTCATCAGCAACTACTTTATCCTGCTCGGCATCACGGTGGTCCGGACCCGAACACCTACACATCATTTATTCATTTCAGCTCAGCGAACACTACAATAAATGTGCTGTAACATTTTGTATCTGCATTTGAAAGAGAGAAATTTTCACGTTGAACATTTAAGTGACACTGTATCACTTTTCACGCAAACAGTAGGCAAAAGATGCTGTTTGTTTCTGGGCAGCACAAAAGTTCCTCAAGTCAAAACAGCCCTATTATGCACTGGGCTAAAAATAAACCTTCCGATTTAGCCAAAGGGTTTACTGGAGTGTCTGGTGTTCTAGCCTCGCTTACTGACAACTCCCTGCCTCTCAGCCTTGTACCTGCAGCTAAATTCATTGAAACTAAGTTTTGATGGCACTGAGCTTGTTAGCATCTGATTAGATTCATGGGGTTTAAACAGCAAATGGCACGACTTCTTCTGGCTGCCATCTGCACGGAAACAAAAAAAGCACCTCAGCCTACTCAGTGGCAGATCCACCTCTAGTGGGAAAAGCAATGTGAAATTTTTTGAACTTTATTTCTGAAATTCACCGGAAGCTGAACAAACAAATTAGACGAGAGCTGAAAGCAGCGGATTTTTGTGACTTGCAAAGTACCATTTCAAGGTTGAAGAAGATGAAACCTTAAAAATTGTTTTTTTTTCTTTCCCTCTGTCAAAAATGTATTTCTGTGAACCAGACAGAGCAACGTGCGATCATCTCAGTCGTTCGCCTTCACTTGTCAGCAACATCTAATAGCTATTAAGTACAAATATGAAGTATTACGTACAATCACTGCATAGGTATTCAGAATTAAACCATAATTCAAAGCTGATGGAAATCATCTGTTGGCACTTCATGCCATACGTGATCTCGCATGCAGTCTAGGCAACGTGAAATTCGTCGCTCGGCTTGGAATGATCACCTGTAACGTTTAAATTAGTTTTCAGTTTTTGTCGCTCATGCATTTCATCGGTCAATTCCAAATTGCGTAAATACTTATCGCAACATTTCACTCACTCGTGCGGAGATCCAAATGTGTTCAGTCGCAGGGTGGTGTGATAACATTGATCATCTGCTAAGCTGGACCGGAAATAGCTTGGCAGAAATCTCAGTTTTAGGAAATTACTGGCAGACAGGTCATTATGAATAGAACGCAGTTGGTGCTGTGGCTTGGTACCAGTTATGTGCCTTTTTATCATCTATTTCTCCTTCATTTGCTGCTTTTTTCTTCTCAAAATGCCTTACTGAACAAGGCGAATTAATAAACCGCATGAAATATTCCCGCAGAATGAAACAAATAACTAAAACACGTATCAAAATTTCTGCTTCTTGGTATTGGAATTTGGACTGTTGTATCACTTCACTCTACTCATATATGTTTTTTTCGCCAGATTCTCCCTTCTTGATCCCCAAAGCCATCAGGTGATGTCTTGCTCTGATCCACCGTTTGTGCCTCTATATCAGAGAATGTTCACTATCTTCTGTTCTATACGCATCAGGGTTGGGTGGAGCAGCCAAACTCAGTAGTGGAACGCAACCGTGCTTGATATGTGCCCATTTGAGCGTGCACCGAGTTTAGTATCCCCACTAGAACTTACAAGACTTTATTATACATGTACGAGGACTTAATCTAATGCGAAACGTTTCAGTTTATTTGTTTAGCAGATGTTTTTCTCCAAAGCGACCTATGGTGATTACTAACTCGTACTTAGCTGACACCTTTATTTAAGATGATTTAGAGCGGCAGATAAACTGCACTAAACTGCTACAATCATTCACATGTTTATTACAGAAGAGTAATGTAACACAAACAGGGTAATTTGAAACCCACTTGAAACAAATCATTGGACTGTGAAAGGAAAGCCACACGAACACAGCAGGACAGTTTGAAGAGGAAGAGACGGTAGAGGTTAAGAGGTACGTTAGGCACAATTCCATGTCCTGGTAGAGTACCTCGGCTCTCTTCCCACCTACTCTTACACCCATCCCCAGACAAGACTGAGAATATCCTTTGTAAGGCCTCTCTACACTGAGTTGGGGTAAAGAGTACGTGTGAAGAGGATGTCCACCTTCAGAGTTAGAGTCTTTCTATGAAGGAAAGGGACCTAGTCTTCCACATTCACATTTATCCAAATCATTCCTCCCAAATTCCTCTAGTGGCACCTTTTAGAAGGATCTCGAAGTCCAAAACTTCAAGAAGTCCATTGGGAAAAACCTCCAGTCAAGTCCTCTGTATCTTCCCAGCTGTTGAAGTACTTCATAAGCAACTTGCCGAGGTTCAGCGCCACGCTGGAGACGCGTCCAAACTCCTTGATGGCCCAAAGCCTGGCCAGGTATGTGGTTCGAGCACACAAACAACTTGGTGTTGCCTTCACATCGGGCCACTTTTGCCATTTTGCCACTGCTCAAATTAAACTAGAGAGACTAAGGAGTTGCCATCAGAAGAGGCGTTTTTTAAAACCAGCTCAAGTGTCGCAAGTGCATGACGTAGTAAATCACGCATGTTGAAGAAGGTAAACTACATGCAAAATAAGCTGTTTGTGTGGAAAAAAAATCTGAAATGTGCGTACGACTAAATTAAATCTTTTAGGACCTCGTGCAGAAACGTAACACAGCAAAAGTGCGTTTTTCTTCAGGAAATTTCTTAAGCAAAAGTACTGATGCAAAAACTGCTCTGCAAAGTAGAAATTCTCTAGAAAGTTACTTACATAAGTACCTGTAACAGAGTAAAAGTGATGCATTACTAACCACCACTCGTGTCCATGCCTTTGTTTCCAGCAAATACAGTAACTTCTTTGATCCTTTGAAGTGCATTTATAACCACACACACACACACACACACACACACACACACACACATATATAAAACTACATATCNCTCTGCAAAGTAGAAATTCTCTAGAAAGTTACTTACATAAGTACCTGTAACAGAGTAAAAGTGATGCATTACTAACCACCACTCGTGTCCATGCCTTTGTTTCCAGCAAATACAGTAACTTCTTTGATCCTTTGAAGTGCATTTATAACCACACACACACACACACACACACACACACACACACACACACACACACACACACACACATATATAAAACTACATATCGTGTGTGTGTGTGTGTGTGTGTGTGTGTGTGTGTGTGTGTGTGTAAATAATATCATACCTCATAAAAAAAACTATATTGATACATACATTCATTCTGTCATGTTTTATGGAACTTAAATTGAAGCTAAATTTTAATATGTGTAGCATTCAGCATGTCTTTAAAACAAATGCAGGTGTTATGTCTGTCTGGAGACATCTGTTTTACCAAGAAGGTTATTTTTCAGGCCCTGAATGTATGAGTGAGTGATTTAATATGCCGAGCCATTTGAGCGGTTGTTCAATACTGCTCCAAAATCGGCTCCTGCTCAGCATCTGCTATCTGCCTCTTGAACCCAGGCCAGTTTTGGGATTGCCCCCCAGAACAAATCCCCTAAATCTTTTAGAAGGCAGAGAGCTTGTTAACCTGATGACTGAATTAAACTTGGCCTTCTGCAACATGTGGCTGTGGTCCATTTGAGCAGACCGAGGAAATCACTTTTAAATGAGACCAAATTCACTGATGCAGTGCAGGTCAAGGAGATGACTGGGCTGGAAAAGAGGCATCAGTAACCAGGTGAAATGAATCCATATTTCCATATAACATCAAAGTACTTTTGCCATGCAGCAGAGTAGGTAACTGTTCCAAATGACATTTCATTAGGGTTTCATACATATCAGATTGGAAGATAAGCTTAATATGGATCTAACTTATATACCACACCGTATATTTAGAAATAAAGTGAAATGCAGACTTGATGTGGTCTGTGATGGGAGCTGGTGGGTGTTCCACCATTCTATTAATGATCTGAATTGTTTGGTGTTCAGAAGCTAGGAAGTCCATGTTCTGCTGCAGGTCAGGCTCCATGACATTTTTGAGCACACAGTTGTGGGTGAATAGAGAGTCACGAATGTCTTTATAGACTTCCACGGAGGCCTGCATTTATCTTAGCTTGAGCGGCTTGTCCCTAGTGTCATATTGGATGCTCTAAGTGTCCATTAGCATTGCAGAAAAACTGAGGCTGAAGAAGACTGAAAGAGGCATATCACCTTGTTTTATTCTAGTTGCTGCAGCAGAAGCCTCAGAAGATGTAGAGTTTGTTTTTCGTCTGCTGGTGATGATGCTGTCAATGGTTTCACGTTGTCTGCAGAATCCACAGAGTCTCTGGTGACAGTTCTTAGTTCAGGTGCAGCGTCAACCAATTCTCAAGGAAATATTCAGTATTCAGAAGAGAGATTCTTTGGTGATTATGGAAGATCTGAAAGTGACTTTACACACATGCAGATGAATGTTGTTTGTGTCCCAGACCCCACATATCCTGGGAACAGCTCAGTCAGTTCAGAGCAAACCATACTACCTTGTGTCCTGCAGTGATGCTCTCCCCATTACAGCTGCCAGAGCCGGGCACCTGGGACTCCTTCCTTTCCCATCGGAGGTTCTCAAAAGGATCGAGCTGGACAAGGGGTCACTCCCACAACTGTTTGGTGGAGAGCGATTTGTTCTTGTTCGGGAGCAATGTAGCACTGGATGGTAGGAGTTAGAAAATTATTTCTAGATAGGTGTGATTTACACTGGGGGATTTTGGTATTATGAATAGTTGTCCGACCATGGATGGGACTCTGTGTAGGTACTAGGATGAGGAACCTATTCAAACTATATGGAAGCTCAGGGTTTCAGCATGATGGCAAAAATGTTCAATTCTAAGCTATTACATTTAAATGAACTAACTATTTGAACTAAGTACATTTAGTAAGTTTAACTGAAATAGACTGAAAATAGAAATAGACTGAAATAATTTAACTTAAAAAATAGATGTCGACTAGCACGATGTAGTTTTGTAAGTTAAGAAACCTCATTCATTTGCGTAGTATTAAGAAAGCTTGTTTTCTACTTCAGTTTAGGGAAGATCATTTAAACTGAATTTTCTTATTTTTTACTTATTTATTTATTACTTTTTTGTGAATCTCACATTTTTATTGTCGACACAATACTTACTACCATCTCATTTTGAGGTCTTCAACTTACTAGCTAGATAACAGTTAGATTAACTATCGTGCCTGAGTCATAAAACATGATCAGCCATATAGGGTTTGAGCTTTGGGTCTTGAGCACCTGGGTTTACTGGCCTTTTTCATTTGTTGTACATTTATATAGTGTTAATTTGTCTTTCGATTTCATTACTATCCGCAACTTACCAGAAAAAATGCGGCAAAAAAAACCAGATGGAGGCCGTGTTTCAGCGATGGCTCAGAACTGGTAGGTGTAGAAGCTGTGGGGTCACCTACATCCTCTGTTTGCTACTTTTACACCTTCTGCACCCTTCTGAAAAACTTGCGGCACCATCCGTGATCTGTCGGCGTACTGGGTAAAACGTTGACGCTCGGTTTGAACTGGTAGCTCGGCCTGCTTTTCAAAAATAAACAACAATAAAAAATTAACTGATGCTTCTGAAAAGGTTTGAATCTGCAAAAAAGTTTGTTACACCAAAGTTCATAAGTTGGGGGCCATGTCACGTAGTTGTAATTTTGTTAATTTGCTGAAAAGACACTTTGCACATATAAAAATAAAACCGCAAGAGGAATTTAAAAACAGTGTTAAATCCAGTATTTATGGCCCAGAGGAACATGGCTACAGCCATCTTGTAGACTGTTGACAGCAGATGCACACGTTTAATGACAGAACCCGTTGATGTGCTTGCAGATCTCCACGCCACATATCCCCTGTTGGCTCCCTTCTCCAGAATACCCAGATGAAGATCAGCATCCAGAAAATGCCATCAGATTATATTTCCACAGATCTGCTCGACACAACTGTCCAGCTGGCAATGTTTTATAATACGACAAACGTTCAGCTTACACACGTACCTCGTCCAAACAGAAACCTTCACACAGTCTTCAACCCTGCTATTTTACCCAGATCTTTGTTGGATGCCCTTGATTTTAAACCATTGGGAGCCATGTAGCACTGGATGGTAGGAGTCAGAGTGGAGCACAAAACGTTTGTGATGCTTGTTGTGAAACACTGTCTTTATTATTACTTACATGAAGGTCAGATTCCATTCTAGCAGACGTTCCAGCAGAAATGTGGAAAATTTCCGAAGTTTGACAAACTTTTTCTATCAACTCTACGGCTACTTGGAACAGAGGACGTAACATTGTTTTTGAGCCCCGATTTAGATTGACTATGAGCGACACACACGCGACACAAAACAAACAAAGAATAAAATAAATACATTGGAACGAAGAGCAGTTAGGGCAGCACATTGTGCCTTTTCTGAACGGTCGCGGTAGCAGGGGTCTACGGGGCCCAAGCGGAGGCGACATGTCCCACCACGTGCTGCAAGTCCCTCCCTACTGAGTGCGTAGCAGAGAATTTCTGAGCATTTCTTTAATCCTGGCCGTGTCTCATCTCAGCAGCGAGCGTGCTTTTGAAAACCGAGGCCACACGTGATTTCCATGCCCTGCTAGATCCGTCGTCCTTTTAATCGGAAATATTTTGGTGAACACGTCTGCCACATTGCTTCCGTAATCGGAGAACCGATGCGATTAACAAATCATTCTCATTTTCAATCCGTTGCATCCTTCTTGTTGCTCCCCTCCCTTCACAAGGGTGGAGGACATTCCCGCCTCCTGATCACATTTAATTCGATCCTTCATGACTCTACATTGCAGTGACTGAGCTGTCGGTGCTTCTCGCACAGTTAGAAGCTATAACCAGTAAAGTTCAAGCTAGACAGTGTTTTTTTTTATTGTTATTACTTAGAATTATCTCGATTTAATATTTTATGAGCAGTTTGATTTGTTTCCGTAACCTGGGAATAATGTCGAAATAATCTTCTCTGTGAGTTTTCTTCTCTATCTAGTTACAGTACTTTCAATGAATGAATGATTTAATGACTGTTATTAAAAATTTATTTGCAGGGCTCAAAAGTGCACCGCCTGATAGAAAAAGCTTAAATTAAACTTAAATTAAAATATTATTTAAAAAAATTAATTCCTGAACATCCTGATTTCATAAAAAGCACTTTATTTGATCTGGCCTAACAATAAAGGAAACACCACCGTGCAAATTATGTCAGATTTAAAATAGAGGAATGTATGGTTTTCTTGGCGACATTTGACGTTAAAACACAAACACTAATTTTTCGCTTTGCACCGAATTCGTTTTGAAGTCACGATACCGTTCGGCGACCGGCGAGAAAAACGTGAGGCGCAAACAGGAGGCACCGACTGGTAAACTTTTCAAGCAATAGAGACCCACGGATTTGTACATGCACTTTAAAGTAACTAACTTTAAAATCGCCACGTTCTCCATTATTTCAGGCTTTTCTTTTCCCACCAAATCGGGGGCTTCCAAACACGCTTTGACCAGAGTGACATCATCCCTCAGCAGCGGCTCGGCGGGAGGCTGAAAAATCTGCGGTCGAGGGTAGAAATCATTACCGACTTCGCCCGCTGCGTGACACGGGCTTCTCCATAAAAACAGTGCGCTTCTAAGGGTGTATCACACATTTGCAAAATGTTACAGGGAAAATATGACAAAGAACGTTTTGCCTAATTTAATTACAGTCCTGAGGGAGAAGCACTAGGGGCCTGTTTACACCCTTTCAGAAATGAACGGTGCTCAGATGCGAGACGGCGGCGCGCGTCTGTCCTTTCCCTCGGCTGCGGCAACCAGGCAGAGAGAGCGAGTCCCCGAGACGTCACTTCTCGGGTCCGCCGTGGCTCCGGTAAAGCGCGGCCTGCCGAGCTGCCACATCGCGTGTGCATCAGATTTTTAAAAAAATGACAGTCGTTTTGGGTATTGTTCTTTCTGCTGGAAATGCAGGTGTATCTGGGGGAAAAAAAACNTCCGGTAAAGCGCGGCCTGCCGAGCTGCCACATCGCGTGTGCATCAGATTTTTAAAAAAATGACAGTCGTTTTGGGCATTGTTCTTTCTGCTGGAAATGCAGGTGTATCTGGGGGAAAAAAAACACACACACACACACACACGTACACACTCGGGTTAGAGAAGATGCACGCTCCCTGTGGTCTTTTCACGACGTACGTGAAATTAGTTTTCTGCGGGGGTCCCGCACAACTCAGACTCCCATCAGTATATTTGGGTTGGGCTGGTTAAATTACATACTTGGTTGAATGACTTACTGGGTTTTGGGGATTTTCATCATTACCATCTGGAATTTTAGTCAAGTTTGTGTCCATTGCACATTTGGCAATGTGGGCATTCACCGAGGAGTAAACACAGCGGAACGTTTATTTACCGTCACTTAAAACATTCCTTGAATACTTATTAGAGACGGTGCAAGACTGCACTTCCCGTCGGATAGGAAAGGAAAGCGCCGGAATCGATTTGCGAAAAAGGACGGCTGAGATAAAGAGCCGTGTTTTTCAGGCCTTAACCGACATCAGTTCGACCCCTCAAAGTGCCGTCTCTTCACGCCAAGTACATGAGAAAAATGCCAGTAATGTGAACGACTGCAGTTATTATCTTGCATTAAGTTCTACAAATATATTAAATATTCTAAAGACACATTTCAAAATATAATAGCTAATAATTTACTTGTACATTCTTTATGGCATGTAAAATAATATTTCCACAAATTTCTGTTCTCTCCTTCCCAAAGTTTGCGTTTATGTGCAATAGGTGCACATGCTTATAAATATTTGTGCAGTTTTTATCCTATGTGCACATTTCCTTTGTACCAGTGGAGGGCAGAATTACATTTTATAAAGGAAAGCAAAAGTTAAATAGAAAGCTAAACGTTTGAATTTGCCTCTTTATGTTCTTGATTATGTTCTCAATTCTATTTCTTTAAGATGAGATGTTTGGGAAAAAAAAAAAAACATTTCATTTCAAAGTCCATTGTACTGGGTCTAACATTCATATTCTTGTGTGTCGCATTTGGTTTGTTTTCAGAGTTTTTTTTTTTGAACGTTTTTCTAAACTATAAAAAACATGGGAAAATTGAAATAAAAAGTGTGAAACAAGATTTTACTCCAGAGAGGAAAATATGTTTATTCCATAGCATGTCTTTATTTTGTGGTTGACGCACGTTTTAAACTGTTAACCTTTGTTTTTGAAGAAACAAGTCTGTTTTAACAGAGTCCTCAAAATTCACAAATTGCAGAATAATAATAAAAAAAAAGAAAACTAGCGGTGTCACATTCCTTGGTTTACGTAGAAAAATGAAAGGTCGTACAGCCTCTGCTGGACCTGGCTGTACATCCGGACGCGAGTTTAAATCTGGCTCAGTTTGCGTGGAGTTTCCATGTCCTCCGGGTGTTTGCAGGTATCCTCCACAAGCTCTGGTTTCCTCCCACGGTGCAAAGGTATGTGTTTCAAATGAGCTGCAATTTCCTGCAGTGTTCACTTAGTGTTTATTCGCACTACGCGGCCATCTGAAGGGAACAGTGTACACAGCATTAAATGTCACCTTGGACAAAAAGTGTCAAACTAAATGCTTGACAATAGGTGTCAATAATTCCGTGCCGCTCTGGAGAAAAGGGTCTGCCAAACAAATAAGCGTAAATGTGTCGGACTTATTCCACAGCCACTACACACCAACAAATGCACGTATGTTTTAAAACGCACGTATAGTTTTAATATAATGAACCGACTATAACGCCCTTCTATAAATCACTGAACTAACTCACATTCATTTTGGACCTTAGGATTCATTTTTTTTTTAATCTTCTATAGCATGTCATGATAATTCAAAGACACCGAAAATAATATTAGAACCTAACTGAACTTAGTCGAGTCAAGCCGAACTAACTCGAGAGAAGACTTCAGATGAAACCTGATCAATTTCATGCACACAGTTTCCAGGGCTGCGCTTCACTTTCTGAAGCACAATTTAAAAAGTCATCTTTCACCACTCTAAAGCAGAACAAAACGCAAGCGGTGAACCAACAGCACGGAGGGAACCCGTGTGAATTTCCACGATCACGGCTTCGCCTTGACAGAGAGGGACAGGTTTTCAGGTTTGTCGTTTTTCGGAGAATCCCATTAAAGATTCCAGCTGCAGCGCCGGGTGTCTGACTGTCAGTGTAGTACTTCTCTAATGCTGTTAAACTGTGGGCAGGATGGTTCTGAAGGGTGCAACAAGAACTCACTTTGACATGAGAAAGCAAACTAACCAATTACTCATTCCATTTTAAATCCTGCCTCTAAATTGCTTAATATTCATTGTTTTGCCTCGGGTGTGGAAGCAATTTATTTAAATGTATTTCCTGAAGGGGTCGAAATGAACATACCGTTCATAAGTAATTAGAATAATTCAAAGACACCCGTTACAGACACTTATCTTTCCAAAATTTTGCCTTATGCAATTCTTTATGAAGGAACAGATTCCATTTTCACTCTTAAAAGAAAGTCTTTTATACGGCCTTACCGAGGACAAGTCGAGAGCTTCTTAATGGGAGCCAGAAGAATAAGTTGGCAGAATTAGAGTAATTTTTCAGTAACAGGTGTAAAGTGAAATGTTTCTATAATAGGTATAAAACTCACGCCTTTCGGTCCTCCCCAGACAGGTTAATTCAACCCGACGGATGGATCGCGAAAGGAAGGCTGAATTTTTCCAGACCGATTTTCGGAAAAATCGTGGAAATCGAGGTGTTATTTCCTCGACGGCGTATTTAACTGTGCTGCATATTAAACTAACATGGCGTGTGCACTTTGTGAACAAACGGGGCTGTATTAATCTTCCTTTGTGTAAGGAGAAAATGTCTCTGAAACACGACACGGTTTTTCCGCTTAGAACGCGGAGCTTCAAGCAAGTTACACAGAGACTAATCTACCAGGTGTTGAGCAAAAAAAACCCAAACCCCCCCCCCCCCCAAAAAAAAAAAAACCGCACGGTAGCTCATTACAAAAGTCCTCACAATGTGATACGGGCGAATGGATGCTTGGGGGTTGCAGCTGACACTGTTGCAGAAAAAACATCGGAAAGATGCAAACACAGATGAGGAAAACGGTTGAATCTGGACCGGTGGTAGAACGAGGGTCCAAATAAATTACATTTTAAACCTACTTCATTCTGCCCTGGAAAAAAGGGAATGGACCTCCATGAATGACAGGAGCTGTTTATTTCCCTTCATGTAAAAGAACCATGCACACACACACACACACACAGAGCGCATGGGCAATTATGGAGTGTGTGAGATACCATTATAGTGCAAGAACATGAAGAGAAGCTGGTGAAAGTGACATGGGACACATACATCGAGACCCGGCGAGCAACTGGGTAAAACGTATTTGCAGCGAGGGGAGCCGAGCAGTTGAGGCCCTTCAGCATCTCCCGTCGGATCTTTTGTGTTTGCAGTGCTGTGCTCACAGATGACCGAGCCGGAACAGAAAATAAAACAAAAGGAAGATGCAGGAGAAGCGAGAGGAAATCAGTGTTGTAAGTGCCAACAAAAGTCTGCTTTTTTTTTTTTTTTTTTTTTTTCCCCGCAAGGCGCTGGCAGGTTCTACTTTGAGTTCTGTTTGAGAAGCGACGCCCGGTGCCACCCGGAAGCTCGGCTGCGCGTTTGTGCGGTTGATTTGAGATGGCACGAGGGGGCGGCGGTGACAGCGCTGCTGGGGGCGGGCAGGACGCTGAGTGAGCGGCGGAAGAGCGAGCGCGTTCTCCTGTGCCGCGCGTACAGGCCCTGCTTAATTGGGACTGTGGTGCGCACCGGTTGAGGCGAAGGGGGTGCGGGTGGGTTGTCTGGGGGTTGACGCAGCGGTGCCTGCAGCCAGGAGACGGTAGCCGACCTCTGCCGTTACCGCCACCGCAGCCAGGCTTCCTGCCCCCGATTCTGCACTCTCCCGCCGCCCCACACGAGCATCCACCCACTCATCCCCGCCATCCCCCCACCTCCCTTCTCGGAGGTGGGGACTCGCCCCCCTGCAGTAGCAGCAAGTCCCGCTGCGATCCGGGAAGTGTCCCGGGGGTACCGCGCGTCCCAGTGCCGGGGTGGCAAAGATGCTCGGCCGTCACCTGCTCCGTGTCAAACACAGCGGCGTCACCGCAGGTTTGAGGCTCCTGTGCCTAGCGTTAAGAAAAAAGAAGTTTGGAGTTACTTATTAATATTAATAACTGATTACCTTTTGTTTAAGTTCTACAGATACATACCATATTTTAAAAACAATAATAATATTACTTCGGCCTGTTTTTAGCTTTAATTTATAATTATATATTTAAAAAAACCGCATGCAGATTTGTGAACATACCTGAGGAGCTGGTTTTCTGTCTGTGGATGTCAAATTGATATCGTGACGTAAATAACCAAAAACATACGATGAGGACACAGTGAAAAGCAACGCATTTGTTTATTTTCTGAAGAAAAGCATTAATACATCTCACTTTTTGTTATAAACATAGTTTAGTGAAATACAAGCTGTTAAGAGAGCTGTGGTACATGTTGTAGGACAATGTAAAAAAGGCAAGAAACACAGCTCTCTGTATAAGGAATGGGGTGATGAAATAGATGTCTTACTGCGTCTTGCTGTGGAAGTGATGTAACTGTTTGCCCGGTTTCCGTCAGCGACCCTGACGGCGTCCAGCCTTAGTCCACCTGCCTGTCCACACCTGTCCTGCCTTTTCTTACATTCTACTTACGTTCATGTCACCGCAGATGCACCATGAAACCGGTGGAGTTCTGCTCTATGTGTAAGGAGGCAGAGACAGCGACAGCTCGCACACACACACACACACACACACACACACACACACACACACACACTTCCTGTGAGTAACCTGGTGTACCAGGCTCTTCTAGGAAACATTAAACACTGTTTCCAGTTATTTCAACTCTTTCCCCCTATCTTTTGTTGAAATTATTCACCATTTTACTGTTTTATCCCAGAATATTATTCCTCTTTTGCTTCCTCTTTCAATCTCTGCAGAAGAGTCTACTCATCAGGTATATTTAATAATACTAATAATAATAATAATAATAATAATGACATTGTAATTTGACTTGAAAGGGGATTCGGGTTCATCAAGTGCACCGCAAGAAGTCGCAACAACTTTGTTTGACAAAGTTTTAAATTTCCGACACCCCCCCCCCCCCCCCCCCCCCCCCCCC